>CM035359.1:4177031-4307031 GCA_020137815.1 Hormiphora californensis
GAACAAATGCACTTTTTGCCGCGCGTTATGCAAAGTGTGCGTCTCATTACTGTATTTCCATTACGGTAATACGACTACAAGCAGCACTGTTACTCCTGTATCAACTGGATTCGATCCATCTCTAGTCTCAAATATCAGTACCCTATCCTGATTTGACTAAGTGTAGTTGCCAAATGTCGGCTGTTAGGTCGATATATGCTTCCTATATCGGTGGTATACACGAGGGTGGCTGCAGGAGATGGAGGTGGGCAAGGGGCAAGGGGAGTGGGAGAGGGATTGGGAGAGCTAGGGAGTGAAAGAATAAGCTGAAGGCTCCTAAACCGCTTTCCTTAATGTAGCTACACAGTAGACACACGAGATGGTCAATCACTTAGTGTCTAGTAATGTACCTGGTCTTCTCAATAAAAGTAATAATTGGTTCAAATGTACCCTTACTAGTTACTGAGTACCATGATGCTGTACACGGTGCTCCTCATGTACCAACAGCCGATGGATACCATTAATTGTACGTGTTATTTGGTTCCGAAATGACCCCTCCCTATTGCCAGCGCGAAGGTTATTTCGTAACCAAACATGTTATAACGCTTGGCATGAATCCCGTAGTTAGTTATGTAATAGATCTATAATATACTGCAGCGTTTAGAACATATCAATTTTACATTATAGATAGTATAAACCACAAATAGCCGTTATATCCGTCCATACATATGTCCTGTCAGATAAGGATGAGGCATATTAAACGTGACACGATGAGAGAATTAGACTCGTAATATCGATCAGAGAACGCCGCTTTTCATAGTTGAGCCTCTATAGCATTAGACTTTTAAACTGATTCTATATTTGATTGTTTATTAGACTCTGTTTTCAAGCCTTTGTATTGTTTGATGTTGTAGATTTATTTATTGCCTGGCTAGACTGTGTGACAAATGTAAAGGGAGGGTTAGAACATAACAATTTATTTATGCACAACAACTATTTGTCACCCAAATGTACTGTTACAGATAACTATAATTCCCACTCAATGCAGTTCCGCTTCATGTAAAGTATCAAGCTGTGTAGCGATAATGTGATATACCGCACGTATAGCCTTTTGTTATGTATTGTATATATGAAGGCGATATAACATGTTCATTCATTAACGATATTGCATTGATCCCTCTATGAAACACATCACAACGTGAATGGCATTATATTAAAGCGCGACTGTTTATTGGTAACTGCAGTTATTTGTTTTGTGATATATCGAGATATGGAAATCATTTTGTACGAGGTGCCCTGCATGGTGCAGCACGATCAGTCT
Organism: Hormiphora californensis; assembly: GCA_020137815.1. Taxonomy (NCBI): domain Eukaryota; kingdom Metazoa; phylum Ctenophora; class Tentaculata; order Cydippida; family Pleurobrachiidae; genus Hormiphora; species Hormiphora californensis. The sequence goes on from CM035359.1 coordinate 4,178,332, forward strand.
GGCATGTTCATAATTCATAGGAAATCTGTTACAACTGGTAACGCACCATATTATAGTTATAGTGCACTATGACGAAAACAACAATAATGGCTCAATCCAAACTATTTGCATTTATAGGAGCCCGGCATTTTTTCCCTGCCCGGGTGATTGCCGAAGGCAATCACCCGGGATGATGTTTTTAGCACGCACGTGCTAAAAAGATCATTCAGGGTTTAGAAATCAGCAGATCGTGTAGTTAACTAAATGTCCGTCCGTCCGTCCGTCACGGACAACGCCTGACAACCGATCCATTTTGAAAGCGTCGTCCGCAAAGTTATTACAGTACGGATTTCGGTGGCGCGCGCTCAAAACTTGTGCGCGCGCACACTCTCAATGCAGCGTATGTATACACCCCTCGCGCGTTACAGCATAGCCGTAGCGCTCGAATGGATTTAACTTCTTGGTAAATCTGATTAAAACTAAAAGGCGTTGAAAGCTCAGCTCGTTAGTATGGTGACTGAGGGAACGTGAGAAGTATCCCATGCATAGCTTCGTCTCACATAACATTGTAATTAGGCGTTGGCGGACGACGATCAGATCACATTGCACGGTATCGTCTGGTGTGACTGTGAGCGGCTCTTACCAGATCTCATCGTTTATCAGTGATCGGTTGGAGTATTCGTTGGCAGGGAAACACAGCATTATGAAACATAATGCAATAATAATTCTTGTTATAATCTAGGAGCACAGCATCTCTTTGATCAAGCTATTAATAGGGCCCTCTCAGCTGCAGTGATCCCTGGGTGTGTGTGTGGTGTTGCAGAAAATTAAGAGAATAAGAGATGCTGTGAAAGCTGTGAAAGCTGTGAAAGCTGTGAAAGCTGTGAAATATCAAAGCTCACCGCGTAAAGGCTTTTGCAGTCGAAATTGTCCGCAGCTTTAAAAATGAAAATAACTAAACCAAACGATTCCTACTGACCATGGTCAACTGAACTCAATTCTCAAAAACTTCCCAAAAACTCTCACAACATCACCCTTGATAAACATCCACAGCTCATTATTGCGTCCCATTAAAACAGGCACTACGGGGTTAACAAGGGAACTTAGCAAAGGGCACACACTACTCGCTATATAGGTCCATGCCAGGGTATCTGCAGTCATGCCGGATTTCCTTCTGGGTTCATTGCTTATGGTACTGGACACTACCACCGTATACACAGAGTTTGTAATAATGAAGAAGAGGGTGAGGAGGGCGATTGTGATGTTAGATCTGATATGGGGAAGAGTTGTAGGGGGCTCGGCAGCTGGTGCCGAGTCACCACTAGGTGTTATTGTTGTATCACCATTAGTTGGCTGCACATGATGAGGTGGTAACGGTTCAATACCGTGACCATCATCACACGATCCTAGCTGATCCCCCTCTGATAATGAAGACAAGGATTGGGATGTTTGAGAGAAATTACTGGTGGCGGAGGAGCGGGGGAATACTGACGATGACGATGATAATGATGATAATGATGATGATGACGATGATGATGAAGATGATGATGATGATGATGCCGCCAAATCGGATAAAGATGCCCTGGATAGGAATACTGGAAAAGATGATAAAAGGGGAGATGGAGGTGTCTCATCTTCATCTTCATCTGATGACTGGAAAGTTGAGTCTTTTTTCTGTAAAGACGGGATGACAGTAGAACGGCTTCGGTGAACGATAACCGATGCCTTTACCTCACTGCTATAACTGGGATTGTCTTCAGATGTCGATCTTACTAGCCCAACTTCACCAAAGCAGTCTTCATCGCTGGTCCTTTCACCTTGATCCTCAATCATTCTTCTTTTAAAAGAGCCTTGTTTGTTAGTTGATTCAGTGACACTAGGAACCGCAAGATCGCCTACTGCAATGACTGAACGTTGATCCCTTTTGGTAACTCTTCTCCGGGTAGCAACCCGCGTTCTTGAGTTTCTATCGATCCCAGGAGAGCCGGTAAATTCCAGATCAATACCCCACTGTATCGCCCTCACAGAAACATCAGGCTGCTGCACGCTCTGAACAGAACAACGAGACTTAATCATCTCTCCTGAGCCTCCTGATCCCTGATTCCCATTATTCCTCAGCCTGTTCCTGTATTTTACTATTGCTCGTGTTTGAAATACTAAACATACCAAACATACAAGTGTTGCAAGGTGGAAGAAAACACTTGAAAAATGGCGGGTAGTGGCGCTCATTGACAAATCTTGTCGGGTCTGCATGATCAAACCAAACATGCCCACCCCTAGCCCAGGACCAAGGAATAACAGACGGTGATAGTGTCGGTATTCCCAGCCTGATAGAGGGGTTGCATCATAATCAAAAGAGAAATAGTAGTAAAGGTCAACTCCAGCGATGGGTATCAGAGTTATTGGAACAATTACCATAGCGTGTGCGAGAAGTCTTCTGCGGATCATATAGAACGGCCTTGAAATGTTGACACTCCGTACCACGGACAGAACCACATTCGCAAAGACACTCCCCCGAACACTGACCGTCGTGGCTACATAAACAGTTGCCACGGCAACCGAGTTTACAATCGAGTCCTGGTTACCCAGCAACCAAAATATCATGTAACCCCCGTGGAGAAGGGCGGTTACCGCGGTTACACAATCCCATACCGCTAGGTGGATATACAGTTTACTGGCCAGGGAGCGGTTACCCTTTCTGGATGTATGATAAAGGATAACCCATCGGTTGAGGATGAGGATGATGGGAGCAAGAGCGAGGTTAACAGCAGTTAACGTGATGTAGAAGGTTGGAGATGGAGTAGCAGCGAAGGATGGGTAACACGGTTCCAGTGAATCTTTAGGACATCGGATCACTTTAGGATGCATCCCGTTCTTCATCGGACCACCCGGCCCAGGACCTCTCATTTTGTGGATTGATTGACCCTGTTTCACAAATGTAAAGGAGGGTTACAACACGAAAGTTAACAACTGTGTTGACCGAGCGCATTAAGGTTGTGCTGTCAAACGCTATGCCAAAAAGTTTGGTTGATTTTATACTGCAACTAAGTACCAGATGATTAGGATAGAGTACTAGTGATTGGGTGCCCATACTTGCAGTGCAGTATACCGGACCTTGACACCGGGGTCAAACAAATGGCCGTGAAGTTTAACATCTGTCAAACACATACATTTCCAGAATACATGTGTTTACAGGGAGTGACAAATGTTAATATGGAGAAGACACGAAAAAACAACAAGTAATCAGGGAGGCATTTCTAAATGTAACAAATTGTAAAAATTAGCGAACTGAAAAAAGGAGCGATTTTTAAGAATAATGTCTGCATAAATTTAAAATGCATTGCATATGCGATTATTCGGAGTAAATTTAGATTATACCACACGCACCAAAAGTGTTATTGACTACTTAGTTAACTAGTAAAACTACAGTAACAGTGTAAAGAACAAGTGTAACATGTATCGGTATTCTCAGAAAACAGTGATTTAAAAAGACTGCTTTTGTAATGGAAATATTATGATGATTCCTTCTCTTTTTCTCTCCTACTCTCTATCTCTCTCTCTATCTCTCACGCACTCCCTCTCTCTCTCTCTTTCTCCCTCTCTTTCCCTCATACAGATTTGCATATTCGAAACTCCATGGTTACTTTGGCTGAATCATGAGCTTTCTCTACAAACAAGGCACAATTGCATCGCTCGCCCTCCGCTCCTCGGCTCCTCCTCCGGTTTTTTAGGGGAAACTCTAACTGAATGGCATCCCATTGATGGGATCCCATCAACAGTAAAACTCTAACTGATAATGGACCACAGTGATGGTTCTTTCTCTGTATTCTCTCTGTAGGCAGTACATCTATGTACTGCCTACAGAGAGAATACAGAGAAAGAACTATAGGGCATGCCCGGGCACGGGCGCGCACACAGAGAGAATATAGAGAAAGAACCATCACTGTGGTCCATTATCAGTTAGAGTTTTACTGTTGATGGGATGCCATTAATGGGATGCCATTCAGTTAGAGTTTCCCCTAATGAAAGTGCATTAACGCTTTTACAACTCACTTTTAAAAAAGTGTTGCAAATTATTTCTCATTTCCACTTCCACTTAAAAAAAGTAGGTCATGAGGTGTTCTCAATATCATATCATACTGATACTGATGATTCATAGTTGAAGTTTCATCAAAATTAAAAAGGTCTCGAAGTCGGAAACTTCTACTGTACCATTCAACCTAATTTGAAACACTGAACTGCAAATGAATGATCCCCTCGAAAATGATCGAAGTTTGAAAACTCGATTCCTTATTCTCAACACAGCGAGTTACCGATTCTTAATTGAACTCAGAAAAACCCCATATCATTCCCAAGTAAAGTTTATTTTCGCTCTGCTCTTCACTTCCAAAAAATCAGAAAAAATCAGAAAAAAGAGAGAGAGGGAGAGAGAGAGAGAGAGAGAGAGAGAGGGAGAGAGAAAGATGAGAAAGAGAGGGAGAGATACACACACATATTAAAGAGACAGGGGGAGGGAGAGAGAGCTGAGAGAGGGAGAACCAATTCATTTCTCTCAGATCTTGTATTTGTGTATAACGACTTCCTCATCTTATACAGCCATACAGTATCGTGTTTACAAGTTTTTATCCATCTTTTGCCGTCCTCTCTCTCTCCGTCCATCTCGCAATTAGCTCTCTTTCGCTTTCTTTTTCTCGTTCATTTTTCCGTTTAATAAAAACACCTATCTTTATGATCTCATGCAGGTCTGCCTCGTTTATTTGATCTTTCTCTCGCCGCTTATTATTCAGCCCAATGACAATATAAGCGGCTGATATATTTTATAGGTGGTTGTCCATCTCACGATAATTCATCTAACTTTTACTTTAATGGGAACGATTTGACTTCAAGAATAGAGTCTGACCTCTGCAGTAGTCTGTGGTTTGGCAGTGTCGATCTGTGTCCTTGGGATTGTGTAATTACTTTTCAAAACTCTAGGAACAGTTTCTCTAACATTATGAGATCTTCAAGTTTTAATGAAGTCATGCCTGATCTGGAAAGTTGAGAGGTGCTTTTGTATAACTTTACTGCTTGATAATAATATAAGAAGATAAACTCATAGCTTCTTCTCGGTGATCGATTTTATTATTTTGTTTTTGACTTTTCTTGCAACTCAATTGAAACCAATAAAGTGCCACAGTGGATGGCCTGTCGTTCCCACACTCAACACTGACAGTGATCCACGTGGGCTTAAAACATCTCTCTCTATCCCTGTCTATCTCTCACTCGCTATATATATATCTCTCTCTCTCTCTCTCTCTCTCTCTCTCTCTCTCTCTCTCTCTCTTTCTCTCTCCCCTCCCCCTCTGTCTATACTTTGACCTGTTGAGCTGTGTATAGTTTCTACTTACGATAGATGTAGTAATGATCCCTAAGTTGTTGTAGTTAACAGCGTGGAGCATTATCGAATATGTGTGCTCCACACATTTGTTTGTAGCAATATCTTAGTCACCCCTCGCAGCTTGTGTATTCAACTATCATAGTATCTATATTACAATCTGTTTGGCGGTATTGAATCGATCTGAGTGTGCACTGTCTAGAAAAAAAAAACGGGGTCTGGCGTCATATATAATATTAATACAATACTACCCCACCGAGCAGGGACGGCGCTGGGCCTTAGGCCCAACAAGTCCCTGGGTGTCCGGGGCCAGGGGCGGTAGCCTCGGTCAGGGGGTGTGGGGGTGAAACCCCCCACAAGCAGGGTCCATGGGCGCAGCCCCGGCGGGGGTGTAGGGGGCAGAGCCCCCGCAGGCAGGGTCCAGGGGCTGCAAAATTTCGGACATTTTGAGGCGTTTTTAAACGATTTTAAGCATTTCTGAACTCCTTAGTCCTTTTGTGAAAAATGGAAAAAAAGATGAAAGTTTTCTGATCACAAGAAAAAAACTTATCCACGCGCACACAATTTTCTGGGTGAACCGGACACCCTGGTCACGTCAAAATGCACTGTGGCACGCGGAAGAACCCTCTTTATGCTCTGCCGTGCGTTACAGGTGCGCGCAGTGCACCTGGGTGCCCGGCAGAGCTCCGGACACCCGGCTGCGCGCAAATCCAAAATTTCACAGTTTTCACCGATTTTTTTCAAATTCTTCTTGTTTTTTTCCATTTTTTCTTCTTTTCTCTCTCCGTCTTTTTGGACTGGGTGTCCGCGGACACCCGGACACCCACGAGCGCCGTCCCTGCCACCGAGAGTGGTCAACTGGTTACCCAAGAGCGAAAATGAAACGATTCAAATGGTTACGCCATTAGAATCGTTTCCCTTAGTACAATACCACTACTGACGACTCGACTAAAGACCCTAAAAACTACCGTAATTGTTTTTTAATTTGTAATTAAACCACATACTTTCCCCCAGGGCAACACTAGCGCTATGTCGTGAATGATATTCTATACCAGCTATATATGCAGTAGAATGATTGAAGAATGATGACGAGTTATCAAAGTTTCTTTTTTCTGTTTCTCACCCATCAGTTTCCCAGTTTATACTCCCTGCAATGTGAGTACTTTTTGAGACTTCATCAACATCTCCCCCTCCTCACCCCCTCCTCGCCCCCTCATCACCCCCTCATCACCCCCTATTAACCCTCCTGCAGGTTGCAACACGGTAACATCAACTGCAGCCCCTCACCTCCTCACCCCCTCACCACCTCCTCACCCCTCCCTCACCCCCCGCAGGTTGCAACACGGTAACATCAACTGCAGACAGTCCGGGGGGAACAAGTACTGCTGACGTCACTAAAACAGAAAGGCCGTCCACCTTGGCACTGTGCCTCTGGGTCACCACTACTACTAGTAGTGCCAGTAATCCCATTATCAGATACACCTCTAATGGAACTACAGTGATGTCCGTTACAACCTCATCGGTAGGATTCAAGGGAAAATGTGTTTTTTTTCAATGATACCTATACCTATTTTACCCTGTCAGAGCATTGGCCTGACCCATTCTCGTTTCTCTCAAATAGTTCTGCACGCGGAGCGCGCAAGAACTGTGGTCAGAGCATTGGCCTGACAGATTTTACCTGCAGTCTCACTTTGATCAATCAGATTTAGGGGGAGGGGAGCCACGAGAAATTCAGTCGTTTTAGAATTTCAGGATCGATTTTGCTACAGTTCGGCCGTGCAATCTCAGTTATAGGCTTCTGCAAAGCCAATTCTCATTTCCTTGGCCTCTATCCAGAATTAATTAATCAAATCCTACAGCTGATCTGATCTCTATTTTGTAATTATAATCTTCAGCAGACCTCTTAATTACCATGGATTAATAGTTCTCTATATCTTGCTAGCTCCGTATGTTCCTAGGCCCTATTTCTTATATCTCTCTCCCTCTCTCCCTCACTATGTCTATCCCCTCTCTCCCTAATCTCCTTTAACCTCCCTATAGGTATCCCTCGATGACACTATAGCCATAGCAGACTACACCCTAAAACCCAACACAACCACATACCTGTGTGTATCCTGGGAGGGACCCGATGTGTCCCTCTATCTGGATGGTGTACTACAGGCCCGGAATTACAGCTCCAACTTTGATACAGAGATATCCGGCAGTGGCTCATGGATCGTTGGTAAGTGTGTTGCCATTAAAATATTATACAAATCTCTCTAATATTGCATAGTCGAATTTTAAGAACTTTTCTCAGGCCAATTATTCAATTAAATTCTCCTACCATCAAACCATGTACAAGGCGTGTACTATTATACCACGTAATGGTGGTGGGCATACTAATTTTAATTATTAGTCGGACCGTCGAAACGAATTATACACCACACTGAACAGTTACAATACCGCACCAATTCATTCGGTTCTAAGGAAGTTCATTTTACACCGAGAAGTTATATGCTTATTTCTATTTCGACCGTCGAGGAAATAGAAATAAGCATATAATTTGAATTCTCAGTGTAAAATTAACTTCCTAATAATCAGTGGCAACTGGTAATCATAATAATTTGGGAACTATCAGGAACCGACCGAATCAAGTAAACAACCAATCAGAACTCGTTATTTAGGTCACGTGACTGGTTATTAGCCAATCAGGGACCACTATTTCCTGATTCGGTCGGTTCCTGGGAACTATCTCATCCACCCGAATTCGAATAGTCAGAGTAAAGATCCGAGCTGAGACTCTCTAGTGTTTGGTGACATGGACACCTGTGAGAGATCGCGCGCGACTGAGATCGTTCTCACATACATTATTCGCGGAGCGAGAATAGGTTGCAATGGATCCAAGTCTTTAGTCTAGTGTCTCTCCCTCTCTAGGTCCTGGGTTAGAAGGTAGTGTGTGTGGTGTAACTGTATGGAATAGATCTCTTACCACTGACGAGTTTTACGACCAATACGAAGTGGAACAAAACAAAACCGCCGGTGAAATGGAAAGTTCAGGTATTTATAATTTGACCGTCGCGTGTATGCCAAATCCAAGACACGATACAACAGATTTGAGATTATAATAAAACTTTTATTAAAAGCTCTTAACCAACTACGTCTATTTTATTATATGCTCAGTTTGATCTAGAAGATTGACGTAATCTAATCCTTGTGCATTAAAGTTAAAAAGCCAGTTGAGTTGTACCAATTCTAACTTTCCATATTTGAGATTTCCTGAGTAGTCCACATGATACTACTTACCATATACTTACTATATTCCTCTATTCCCTCTATTCCCTCTATTAATATATCTACCATCATATTCCCCATAAATTCCTCGAAACTGCACTGGCAGCTGTCCCTTCATTAAGATTATAAAATTCCGTTTCAGATATAATCGATACCACGGCAGAATCTACAGTCTCCAAGAAAGATGTTATTCCTCCCGAGCAAGTCCTGGTTCACTGGGCCAACTTCTCTCACTCTGGATATGGAATTGTAGATGACAGTTTCTGTGAAGAAGGTAAAATCAAATTGTTACTGCTGAACTGGCTAATTAACTAATTAGTTAGGGAATAATTGGTTTAATCTGTAGAATGTTCATGACTGCAGATCATGAGACTATAATGGTAATGAATTAAGAATATCGGAGTTCGGCATCTATAAGTTCGTTGGGAAACAAAAAGTGGGATTTACAGTGAAAAATAAGTTTTTTTTATTTTGGCCTCACCTTGACCATTTTCTTCCTTGCCCCGTTTTAATACAAAGGTTTTCCGGTTTGCGCGGGATGGTATATGCGGTTTTTATGTAGTCGTTTGCATTGTGCTTTTGATCGGAACAGGAAGGGGGAAAGGGAGGGAGAGGGGGAGAAAAAGAAGAGAAAGGGAGGGGGGTTAGTGAGAAAGAAAGAAAGAGAGGGAAAGGGGGAGGAAAAGAAGTTGTTTTTTTAAACCCAAGTAAAAGGGACCGCATGGGGAGTGAGGGAATAAATTTTTTAATTTTATTCAATTAAAAATTTTCCAAATTTGCGTTTTAATGGAATATAGGCCCCAAAGCGTTCCCCGTGATTTTGTTTACCCCCGTTCCTGGTGAAATCTGTTGTGGTTTTTAAAATTATCGGTATGTAAAGTGGATTTTTTTTAAAATGTTCCACCCTTTCAGCGGGCGTGTAATTTTTCGCGTGAAAACCCCCAATTCTCTCACCTTACGCATAAAAACCCCAAATTTACCCAAAAAGAGTATAAGTTTGTGAGTCCGTAAAACTTTTGATCGACGAAACGGCCCAAGAAACAAAGGGGTGGGAGAGCCAAAAAAACCGCCAAAAAAGGGTTCCGACTGCAAATAAAACATCGCACGCCCCAGGGGGGACGTTTAAAAAATCCGATTTTAGTTGTAGGTTAAGGTAAGCGGTTAAGGGTTGACCCGTCTCTGAGGTTTTTTAAACGGGGGGCTATAGCCGCCATTTACATAAATTGACACCCTGGGAAATAGATTTCAGCGCTAAATTTTCTAGTTTACGGTATAATTACTAGTTTACCCTTGCCGTCTGCATAATAAATTGGTCGTTTCATTACATAATTGCTGTGTATCTGGGCGGGATCAGAGTATTTTGATTCCTAAACGATCTTATATCTCCGTCTAGATCTCCTATCATTCTAGGGAGTCATCCCAAAAAACCGGATGAGAAGTCAAGAGCAGGGTGATCCTCTCTGACCAAATGTTTCCCCCTGCCGGGTGGTAGGAGGCGAGCGAAGTGAGAGGCCGGGGGAGAGTTTAATATCGGAGAGGAGAGCGGGGAGGGCGGCTGGGGGCGGGCCCCGACGATTCTCGACTCGAAGGGCAGGGGCGAGAGGCGCGAGCGAGAGCCGAGAGAGCGAAAGAGGAAGGAGGGGAAAACAAGAGCAGAGAAAAGGAGAGTAAAAAGGGGGTCGAGCGCTCTCGTCTTCTCTCCTCTCGCTCTCTCTTCTCTTTCTCTTCCGCGCATTCTATCTGCTCGCCTCTGGGGACGAAGAGAAGAAGGAGAGCATGCTACCCTCCTCCTCTTTATTCTTCTCTTGTCTTTCCCTCCCCCTTCCCCTCTCCCTATCTCTCCTTAAATTCGGCCAAATTCGGAGTATTTTAATTGGAAATGGGGACTAATGCAAGAAAATCACTGGGGGTCTGCCAAGCACTAGGGAAATCGACAAATCCGTTTGTCGATATTGAGGAAACATGGCTGAAACCGGCGAACGCTGCAGTTAGACCCTGTTTTCAAATAGTTCTGTGTACCCATTTTGTTCATAGTCCATCTTTGTAGAGCTTGCACGCTTTCGAGAGAGAGAAAAGAGAGAAAGGAGATTGAAAGGAGAGGAGAAAGCGGAGGAGAAGAAAGAGAAGGGAAAGAAGAGAAAACTAAAGAGAGAAAAGAGGATGAGAAGAGAGGGGAGAGAGATGAGAGATGAGTTGAGAGAGGAGAGGAGAGAGAGAAGGAGAGAGAGGGGGAACACGAAGGGGGAGAGAAGGGGAGGGGGAGAGAGAGAGAGAGAGAAGAGATGAGAGGAGAGGGGGAGGGAGAGAGAGAGAGAGAGAGAGGAAAAGAGAGAGAGGAGAGAGAGTGAAGGAGGGGGCCCCGGGAAAAGGAGAGAAGGGAAGGAAGAAGAGGGGAAAGAGAAGGGGGGAAAGGGAGAGGAAAGGGGAAAGCGGAAGAGAAAAAATAAGAGAGAGTGGAGACTTTTAAAAAGAATTTAGTGAAAAAGAAGATTTTCTTTTTCCCCTGGCCCCCCAAATTTGTTTTTTCAAGTTTTTGGGCTAGAAAAATCTGAAAACGCGCAACTAAAACTAAATTTTATTTTTAAAACCCTTTTTTTCTTTTTTTTATTTCCGCTATTTTTCTGAGTCTCGCTTGTTACATATGGTTTTGAGCATCACGCTAGAATGCGAGCCATTTTGTGATTATTAACTTTTCTTGTTTAATTCATCTCAGCACCTCTAACTAACAGTGCTGCTTGTAGTATGTAACTAAGTCTAATTCCTGATTGTGATCCCCATTTTAGTCGCTTGAAGGATAATGAGGATAGGATATCTATTGACAGTACACACTCCGTGACTTGAGAAACCTGGAAAATCAGAAATGTGAGAAGTTGTAAGATGGTGTGTGTGCAGCAGGATTTTACTACAATAATAGGAACGGACTTGCAGATATATTGGCTTGCGATGGTTTTGGGTACAGATAATTTTCATGCTATTTTCATTTTTCAAGGATCCTGTGGCCAGTAAAATTATACTAGAGTGCACCTATACAATATTGAATCTTGAGTTTACAAATACTATTTAATTAATTTTACTATTTAATTAATTATAACTGTCATCAGGGACAAAACGGGACCCTGTGAGATGCAAGTACTACTTATCTGTCGACTGTATTACTAGCTGTATTATATTGTTTGGAAGATATAATAGAGATGTTTGGGTTTAGGTTGTTTTGGTGTGTGTAATTTGAAGAGATACGTATTGATAATGTGATAAAATTTTGAAATAGAGATAGAATTGTACCGTTATTTTAATTGAGCTGCTAATTCACTGTTAACCCAAACTCTGATTTTCGAGTGTTTATCGGTGCTACACAGCCTGTTTGCTTTGGTTGTAAAAGGGTACTCAGAAAACACGCCTAGACTTGACATGTTCCCAGTCTGTCGGCTCTCACACCTGGCCTTTGCTAAGCAAATTGCTTCGGCACGGTCGCTGTGAGCCCGAAAGACAGACTGCCTAGACTTACTCCCTTCTAAGTCATTCACTATTCATTCGGATCACGGATGCCTTGCAAAAAGGCATAGGTGTTTAGAAATCTGGAACGGTATTTGGTAGCAGGTTCATTTGCCACAGACGCGACGCCGTCTAGACGGTACCCGTCTGTCTGGCGCCGCGACCCCATCTGTCGTTGAGAATCAAATGGGGTATGGCGCCATACAGGTACCCGTCTAGACGGGTTTTGCTCCAGACGGCGTCAAGACGGGTTTGATGCGTGCGTCAGTCGTCTGAGTCCCGTTTAGACGGCACGTCTGAAACGGTCTCTTCCCGTTTAGACGAAAGCAGACGGATAGTGATATCAGACGTGACGGAAACCAAACCCGTCTCATTCTCAAGCACGTCTCAATGACCAATGTCGCCAAATTCCTTCCCAAGCACGTCTCAAAAACATCTAAATTTGGTGTTAAAAGTGTGTGACTTAACCACTAACCGTCTAAACGGGGTTTGGTCAAGACGTGTTTGAGGCGGGCTTAGTTTCCGTCTGATTTGGAGATTTCGTCTGGTTTCGTCCAACTCCGTCTAAACGGGTAGAGACCGTTTCAGACGTGCCGTCTAAACGGGACTCAGACGCACGTCTCAAATCCGTCTAGACGGCGTCTGCGACAAATGAACATTTGCCCCACCATAAGAGCATCCCATGCACGACGTATTTCCTGAATTCGAATAAATCGATTTGCGCGCCATCCCGCGTCCAAAGTAGGACGCGCGAAGATGCCCTCACCGTCACCTCGCGCGTTCCGTCAACCGTCCTCTCAAAGTGTGCACTTTGTGGGACATTCCCAGACCTGTGATAACACACTCTCGGATTACCCCATTCCTACCAGAAAGAACGAATGACAACACACACTGTTATGGGGATGGGTGCAAAGTGAAAACTCAAAACTGTATATAACAGCACCCTGCTCAATTTGCAGGTCAGTGTGTAGCATCACACTCCCATCCTCACACACTCCAATAATGAAAGAAAAGACAAAATAAACACAACTCTCTCACATAAAATCGTCCATTAGTTCCCTCTCTGCATCTTCTTCATTTTCAAATTGGTTGGATGTTGTGAGGTGAGGGTCAGTATCCATAAGTTGATAACTCCTCATCTGTTTGTCTTTTTTCTCTGCCTCCACCCTCTTCTTTTCTTGTTCCCTGATTATAGCCTGTCTCTTTTTCTCGTCTTCTCGTTCCTCCCTATCACGGCCTTCTCGTTCAGCTTGGAGATCCACCTCTCTCTCTTCTCGGGTCTTTTCTAGTTTCTTCCAAACCTGGAGAAGGGATGTTTTAAACGCTTCTTAAAATCAATTTGAGGCGGAATCCCCCTCCCTCAAAACTCGCTCGACCCTCCCCCACCCACCCCGTGAAGAGGGGGAGGGGGTACTGTTTAGAATTATACTACAGAAGGCTAAAATTGCAAAAACACGACTACACCGTTATACATATGTACCTCGTTGTTTTTCTCGATGTTAACTTTTATCACTTTTTTGCTTTTATGGAATCCCACCTGCCCTGCAACCATATCACCAGTTTTCTTTAGATTGGGATAAGGTGTATATACAACATCTACTGCTGCCATTTTACACCTGGTGGGCAGTGTGTTAGTTAGTTAGTTTGTTTGTTTTTTTAAATTTGTTTGTTAGTTTGTTTGTATGTTTGTTTGTGTGTTGTCTGTTTGTCTGTTTGTATATTTGTTTGTTTGTGTGTTGTCTGTTTGTATATTTGTTTGTCTGTTTGTATATTTGTCTGTCTGTCTGTCTGTCTGTCTGTCTGTCTGTCTGTCTGTCTGTCTGTCTGTTCCTCTGTTTGTTTGTTTGTTTACCTACCCTTGTATAGAGTTAGCTTTGACAAGTTGGCAACACTGATCCACTAGTTCCTCAGGAATCGCCGATACGTTTTCCCCCTTGTTGAGACGCAGGTAAACGTGAGCGCTGGATAACTTGTCGACGTGAAACCATACATCCTCCGGCCAAGCCCATCTGAGAGGGGTGTGTTTGTGGGAGCTGAGTGGTAGAGTGTTTGTGGGGGTGGGGTAGTGTTTGTGGGGGTGGGGTAGAGTGTTTGTGGGGGTGGGGTAGGTCGGAATGGTGTCTTGCTTTATATGTGCAATATGAAAAGAAGTCAATGTCAGCGGACTGCGTCGTAGACCACACCTTATAATAGACAACGCTTTGCAGGCAGCCAATATCGGAATATGATGGAATATGAATGGCGGCCAATAGAACGGAGCACTACTGTAATACGCTCAAGTTAAAAAACTGGAACCTGAATGTATCAGTTTCCACGGGACAGCTGGGACACTGATATCAAGTTCCAATTTTGTAACTGGTCCCGTTTTTCATGAAGCGATTTAGAGGAATTTTTAATCATGATATCACCCATGTAGTAGCTTACCGTAACAAGTCCTCATTCTCCATTTTATCCTTCCCCATGTATAAGGAATACTGCCTTCCATTGACAACAGTTTGAAAGTAGAAAACCATCCTGAGTCACATAGAAGAGTTAAAACCAAATTCTAAAGGACGCTCTGTCTAATTGAATTGCGGAGCACGGAGACAGTGTCAAGCGACTCAACTGTCTAAGTGGGAATCACTAAATAGAAAGAAATCGTTTTTTTGGTCTGAAAGGATAAATATATGTGTTTATTTCAATATATCAACGGACCAATAAAAATAGAGCACGCAACCAACACAAAACTCCATTTTCTGGATAAAACTCAGTGCTAGAAAATATAGAATGCCCTCTCTTTCTCTTTCTCACACACACACACACACACTAATGCTTCACTCAAAAAACAGAAACTGTGCTTCAAAAAACCCTTTATAATGCTGTAAAATGTATAAAACTGTGCACTCTCACTCGGAAAACAATCACTCGGGGGGAAAAAACAGAAGAAAATATTGGCATGCAGAAGAATTAATAATCAAATCACGCTGTCAAGAGATTTGTTATTATATGACGTTATATTATTTTGTACTAACTACAACAAAATATCCAAACTTAATTAAGTATATTCATGATCGGATAATTTCAGTTTAGTTCTATATTAAAACTCTTCAAAAAGCGATGTGTAGCAATCTAGAGATTAAATAATATCATCAAGGGCCTTGCTATAAATTAACTTGTTAAAATGTTCTGATATTAGTAAAACCTCCAAGTTTTGAATTAAAACCTCCACGCTGGTCGGGCTGTTGGAGTTTTCTTGTTCGAATTATCACTTTTTGTCCTGGTAACTGGTCGGCTAGTATTTTGACCTGATTTGAAGGACCGGGTCGTCGTACCATCCCCGCCAACCTTTCTGGTGTCACGTGCTACTTTATCACGTGATCTCAGTACACGAGTTTTAGTTGGCGTTGTGTTCCCACTCCCTGATTTACTGAAACAGAGAGAAACTATGAGTTTAGACACATAGGGGGTCCAGTAAATAGAGGGTCCGGTAAATCTAAAGGGTCTGATAAAAAGAGGGTCCGTTAAAATCGAGGTCCTGGTAAATTGACCTTTTAAAAATCCCTTACTTGCTGTTTGTACGTTGTGGAATCCTAGTTTTCCTTGTCGCCCTGCCTCCTGGTCCACCATCACCTTTATTCATGTTCTCCCATTGACTGGTCAGCGTTTTAGTGTGTCCCTGGGGGGGGGGGGGGATCATTATAATATAAGTAAGATAGCTACCCGGTTGGAGTATGATGGAGTATACTGGACGGTACAATTCGCGAATATCTGAGCGAATATATTAGCCCATTCGGTAAATATCTGGACAGGTATGATTGTAAGAGAACGGAGTCAGATAGAGCCAAGCGACCTGTTCCAGCGTCTTCCTTGGACATTTTTAGGTTGGACTAGGATGGTGGGAACCTTCGCCTGCTGGCAGTATTGCCTCACGAGCAATATGTTTCAATGCTACTCTAGCTGCCGCTTTATGCAAGAAAAAACTGTGGCACTACGGATGATTGAATATGTCATGGCATTTTCTCTATTGGGGACAGATGATCGGTTTGACCAGTGTTCCTAGATCAATTTTTAAGCCTGAATATGATGCAACCATAATTGAAGCGTTTAGATTCTATCTTCATCCTTAAAAATTGGATTTTTGCCAAAATTGCGCCTTGCGCACTTCATGGCCGTTTTTGTACGTTATAAACGTCTAAATGACTTGAATCCAACGTTAAATGTTAGCTTATACAATTTTCTAGGTCCTATGTTAGTTTTATTACGATCGGTCAATGGATACCTGGCTCATGGCGGCTTTTTTCAACATTTGTAAAAAAATTTAAAATCCAGCTTTACCAAATCTAGCGAAAATCGCTTCCCCATGCTAGAAATTTTATCCAAAAATTTCAGGAAGGTTTATGGAGTATCTCAAGGCATTTAATAAGCAATATATAGGGTTAAAAACTTTCCGAATTATCCGGAAGTAGGTCATATTGATCAAAAATTGAGTTAAAAGTTAGCATAAAGCGGCAGCTAGAGTAGCATTGAAACATATTGCTCGTGAGGTAATACTGCCAGCAGGCGAAGGTTCCCACCATCCTAGTCCAACCTAAAAATGTCCAAGGAAGACGCTGGAACAGGTCACTTGGCTCTATCTGGCTCCGTTCTCTCACAAACATACCTGTCCAGATATTTACCGAATGACCTAGTATATCTAGACGAAGTTACAATGATCTGCAGTAGAAAAGCTGTATTCAAAGAACTGTATTTTGTGTTCAATACTGTACGCAGACGCAGCTGTTGCATTATCATTATATTATGGCGCGAGGGGTTCTATTTACCTTACCAAAAGAGTTGAACATGAGTTTCCCACTATTATAATTTTAACACCCTGCAGATCTACATGTTATGTTGTAACCCTCCTTTACTTTTGTGTTTCGCGGATCTACATACCTTGCAGACTTTAGTACGTGGTGTAATGTTAATCTTGGTTGCATCCAACTCCTGGCTTGTCTTTGGTGTTCGTAGTATCTGTTGTACATTGTGCTCCGTGGGTGAAACTCGTTTAGGAGTGCCTGCCTGACCAACCACGGTGTTTTCTTTTTCCTCCTCTGTTAGATAAATAACTTGTAATTAACTTGTAATTAACTGTAATTAAATGTAATTAACTTGTAATTAACTTCTAATTATCTGTATTGTAAGATAATCAAAATCAAAAGAGTTGATATGGGGCGATTTCAACAATTGATCACAATTCCCACGGTCAAAAAGTCACAATTTTTTACTTTTTTCACGTTTCAGGCTAAAATATTGGATCAATCAATATCAAACATCAATTAGTTTTGTGAATACATGCTAATCTATCACGTCATCAAAATCTGGTTGTTCTATGTGCTCGGATTCAGGAGATAGTTAGCCTTTGGAAAATGCCATTTAATGGGTTTCCTGACATCATTAGGCATTAGATTTTATAGCTATTCAGTAGAAAAGTTTACAGGCTAACACGTGTATATTAAATGTGAAGGGGTTATGGGGGGTTTTCAGTAAGTAAATTAAGGCTAAAGTTCAATAAAATGATTCTGAAGTTTTTCTTGGAATTTGAGACTGAAGTTTACTTTTTTGACAGCCTCGAGTAATAATGTACCCATAAATTGCATTTATTTAAAAAATTTCATCCTAATGTTAATATTAGTGAAGATTTCAAGGCTAAAAGCTATTTTTTGAAGGTTATTTATACAAATAATGGCTTATAAATATCAAAGGAGATGTTTCAAACATCAGAGCTGATACTAAAATCACTTAGAAGGTTATTTTATTGTTAAATATCTAAATATGATGAAATAATAAGGCTAATTTTGGCTAAAATTTCAAAAAAATTTGAAATTTGAAACTTTTTTCGCGATTTTAGCCTGAATTTAACCACATCTATCAAAATGTATGCTTGATTTAACTCACTAATATTAAAATTGATAGTTTGACTGTAAATAATCACCACAATATGCTTCTTTTATCGAAATACAATGGATTTGGTGATTTAGCCTGCTATTTTACATGCATATCTATCAGTTAGCCTGATAAAACTAACATATAATGGTCGTATAATGAATTGTGATGGAATTCGTAAAGAAATAGTTCCAGAGAGCCTTAAAATCAGTGCTTCAAAGCCATTGAATGAAATCAGCAGCTATTCCAAAATACTTGAATTTAGCCTGATTTAGCCTTATTCTGTTCAAGTATCATGTTATTAACTATTATAGCTCAAGAAAAGAAGCAAAATGTGAATTTTTATGAAAGATATAATGAATTTAATAAGTTAGCCTGCTTTTTTACACACTTATCTACCAGTTAGCCTGAATTGTGATGGAATTAGTCACAAAAAAGGTACAAATAGCTTTAAAACGGTGGTTTTAGCCGCTGAATGAAATTGACAATCTATATTAGCCTGATTTTAACCACATATAGTATTAGTTTTGCTTGTTTTCAGTCAAGGATCATGTTATTAACTATTTTAGCTCAAGAAAAGAAGCAAAATTTACATTTTTATGATAAATATAATGGATTTAGTATTTTAGCCTGCTTTTTTACACACTTATCTATCAGTTAGCCTGAAAAAATTGCTAACTATCAATTAATTGAACGATTATGCTGCAATTCAGCAAATAAAAATTGCATTTTAGCCTCAAAATCAGCACTTATCAACGATTGAATGAACCCAACGTCTTTATTTCCACCAAATAGCCTGGCTAATTTTCCCTGAAAAGTTTCACCAATTTAAATTAGCCTGTATGAAGCCGAAATTAATGCAATTTTTCTCCTCCTTTTCAGAATATAAAGTTAAAATTATGATCTTAACCAACTAACTAATTTCATTCGAAAATGAACAGGATTTCATATATAAAAATATGATTTATTCAGGCTAACCAAATTTGTGATTCTGGGGCCTTATTTGTTGAAATCGCCCTATGACTTGTAAGATATATGTCAGTTTGTACAATATAAAAGTGACTAATTATCATTAATTAGTAACTACTAATTACCGTGGGAAGAACTGAGAGACGTGGTGCTACTAATATGATCATCCTGAACAACACACTCCTGTTGTGCTGCGCTGCTGCTAGCACTGCTACTCACAACAACTGCCTCTTTTGTACCCGAACTGAAGAAGAGAGGTGTTTCGAGTTCGTTTATACCATTTGGGAAACATTGAGAACCCTCATGATACCTCTCCTAGGGGGGTTAGGAGGGTTCTGTTCCTACCATTTTGAACCCTCTGTATGTGTCTAACCACTCTCTAAAACATTGAGATCGTGACCAAGACTTGGTTAATTAATCTCGCATGTCCCTGATACCTCGAAAGCAAATACACTTGTGTGCACCAAGTGTATTTGCTTTCGAGGTATTCGGGACATGCTAGTATTAATTAATTATTGTCCCCCTGTCCCATTCTCCACTTACTGTTTCACAAGTTCCGGGTAGTTCATAGGGGTGCCTGGAGCGGAACCACCACCAGGAGGGGTGTCAGTAATCCTACTGAGCCACTTGGAGAGCGACGCCAACTCAGGGACTGTGTTGGTTGTGTCAAGAAACTGCCGGGAAACAGCAGGGGGAGACAGCAATACAGCTGACCTTCTGGTAGCAGGGGAGTGTGATATTCTCCTGATACCCGTTTAGAGGATTTAGAAGATTCAGATGAGTGGCGTTTCCGTGTTTGGTCGGGTGTAAAACTATTTGACCTTCTCCTCTCCGTCTCCTCCGCAAAGAAAACAGTTTCCGAGGACGTCAGGAGGGTTGGAGTTTTAATGGTCGGTTTTTCGTCAAGTACAATGGTAGTGGTTGGTAGTTTTGGGATGAATCGTGGACACTCCACTCTGGAGACATTGTTGGAGCTGAGGTCAAGATGTTGCAGCATCGTGGACTGGTTTTGTGTGATGTACGTCATGTGAGACGTATCATGCTGGAGATCAAGATCCACTGTCACGCCAAGATCCACTGTCACGCCAAGGTCCGCTGTTTCGTCTGCACCTAGTACTGGGTTGTTGTTTCCACCTTGTAACTCAGCCACTTGCGTGACATCTAACGCACGATTTTGCGTGACATCTAACGCACGATTTTGCGTGACATCTAACGCACGATTTTGTGTGACGTCTAACGCGGTATTTTGCGTGACATCTTCTGCCTCGATGTTCGCATCTCTCATCTTTGCAACAAGGGCCTCTGTTGACTGCGTTATCTGTTCCGAGAACCTCCTCTCCAACTCTTTGACCCCTAAGGTGAGGTTCAGTCTGGTGACGTCACGTGATGGGAACAAATCCTCAGTGATATTCATCGTGTCCTGGGATGATGTGGTGGTGTCCTGGGATGAGAGAGCTGGCGTGGTGGTGTCCTGAGATGAGAGGGCTGGCGTGGTGGTTTCCTGAGATGAGAGGGCTGGTGTGCTATCTTGTGAAGCTATGACACCCGCAGTACTACTATCCTGTGAAGAATTCAGCCCGGTAACATCCTGCGAAGAAGACAACGAATTGGATGGTAGGGATGATGGTAGGAGATCAGGAACTGATTTTATTGAACCATATGACGTCATAACGTCATCATTATGCAACTCTTTCTTCTCCTCCTCTGTATCCGATGAAAACCGTTGCATGCGAGGAACTCCCATCTTGCTGGGGATGCAACTTAGAGAGACTCGGATCGGGGAGAAGGGAGCAGCAGTAGTGGGGAGCTTCTTCCTCGTTCCACTGAATGATCTGGGAGTGACCGTTGCTGCAATGTTGGATAGAGATACGGGGGAGCCAGAGAGACGGGGTGATCTTCGTAGTAGAACTGGTGTAACCTGGAGGGGGAGTTAATATCGGTTATATCTAACGAGGTCGAGTATCTCGAGACTATCTAAACACATGTCGTTTTTGCTTCGCAAAAGCAATGATCGTGTAAAAAAATAAAAGAAAGCACACAACTCTCACAAATAAGTTCAGTCTATCTCTCACAAAGATGAGTTTCTCTCACCACTCTCACGTGTGCCGGGGAGAAAGATCATGGTTCACACTTCAGTTCATTCTCGTACACTCATCACGGTACATTCACATCTCACCAACATTCCATCCTCGCACGTTCACATCCCACTTTCAAGTCTTACTTGAAGATCTATTACACGATGGACTTATTGCGTCACGTGTATCGTCACAGACCAGTGGTGTACTACGTTGTGACGTCACGTGTAACGTCATAGATCGCCTCATCCTACCTGATGACCGGTCACAGGTGCAGATCTCCTCAATCTTGGACTTCTTCTCTGTCGACCCTCCTCTGACAGCTGAACAGCCCTCAGGGCAACTTCCCCACTACCCTGAGCCCCTCTCAGGGCCTTTTCACCACTACCCTGAACCCCCCTCAGGGCCTTTTCACCACTACCCTGAACCCCCCTCAGGGCCTTTTCGCCACTTGATGGTGTGAGATCCACTTCCTCACCACTCAGCTAAGGGAAGATAAGAGATTATTGTAATTTGAAACCACTGCGTGGGGCGATCCAGCCCGGAAAAAATTCCATTGGCCAAATTCCAAAATAGTCCTAAGGTCTGACGAAGCAAAAATGAAAAGGAGGGTTTAGTTAATTCGACCTACCTTTGGTGATGAGAAGAGTTTCTTTTTCCTTGGCCCTTCACCATCAACCTCGCAACCATCAAATGAGGTTTGTTTCACATACGTAGCAGGGGAGTATTCCAAATCTGAAGTTATATAATGTAGTTAATGTAGTTATCCAACAAAAAATTATCGTGCAATTTCATCATATATTCCCTTCTCTCTCTCTCTCTCTCTCTCGGTCCACTACACGCACCACTCCCACATGGGGCCGTGAGGCCCCATGCGAGAGCAGGGTTAAATCCCCCGGACCCGGATCCTGTTGGATCTGAGGGCCCGGAGGGCCTGCGGAGCTGTAAAGGTAGGGTAGGTAGAACAATGTACATACGGGTAAATTTAACAATGTACATATGGGTTAAGGAAAGGGGATGATATTAAAAAGGGGGAAGTAAAGTGGGATTAAAGCTCATGGTGACGGAGCACAAGACCTCCTAAACTATCTGCAAAGAAGCCCAATCTGCTACAATGAATTCTAAGAAGAGACAACTTATCAGGAACTTAAGAAGCAAACCGTCTGAATCTAAGGCAGCCTAAAACAAGCAGGAACGGTTTCGAGCGAAAAAAAAAATAATACAAAGGATGATGATTACATGTCGAGCCAGAGAGGACAGCCAGCCCGTTCCAGAGAAGCCAGCTGACCCCGTTCCAGAGAAGACAGCCGACCCCGTTCCAGAGAAGCCAGCTGACCCCGTTCCAGAGAAGCCAGCTGACCCCGTTCCAGAAAAGCCAGCTGACCCCGTTCCAGAGAAGCCAGCTGACCCCGTTCCAGAGAAGACAGCCACCCCGTCCCAGAGAAGACAGCTGACCCCGTTCCAGTAAGGACAGCTGACCCCGTTCCAGTAAAGACAGCTGACCCCGTTCCAGTAAAGACAGCTGACCCCGTTCCAGAGAGGACAGCCACCCCGTCCCAGAGAGGACAGCTGACCCCGTTCCAGTAAAGACAGCTGACCCCGTTCCAGTAAAGACAGCTGACCCCGCTCCAGAGAAGACAGCCACCCCGTCCCAGAGAGGACAGCTGACCCCGTTCCAGTAAGGACAGCTGACCCCGTTCCAGTAAAGACAGCTGACCCCGTCCCAGTAAAGACAGCTGACCCCGTTCCAGAGAGGACAGCCACCCCGCTCCAGTAAAGACAGCTGACCCCGCTCCAGTAAAGACAGCTGACCCGCCCCAGTAAGGACAGCTGACCCCGTTCCAGTAAAGACAGCTGACCCCGCTCCAGAGAGGACAGTCACCCCGTTCCAAAGAATCATCTCCGATGTAGAACCCTATCAAAAATGGAAGAAGTGGGTTAGGGGGGCCAGTAGAACAAAAACAGTATTGGTTAGCGGGTTAGTGGATAAAGGGGCGTTGGGGGTCCACAGTTGGCTGGAAGATGCCTGTTCCACGGGTAACCCTAAGCCGGTGAAGGCGGGGTAGGAACATAATAGTTGGCGTTGATACACTGTGGGCCGCCTAGCCTTGCCAAGATGTTTTTGTATTTTGTATTTTCTGATCTTTTTCCGTATTTCTGATACACAGCCACGCTCAGCCGCGGCCACACGGACCTGGAAATCGAACAGGGGGAAAAGGGGATGGGGAAAAAGGTACTCCGTGTGACCCCCGTTGCCCGGGGGAAACCGATTGGAGGTGGTGGCAGGTGGACCAACCTCCCCCCCTCTCTCTCTCTCTCTCTCTCTCTCTCTCTCTCTCTCTCTCTCTCTCTCTCTCTCTCTCTTTCTCTCTCTCTCTCTCTCTCTTTCTCTCTCTCTCTCTCTCTCTCTCTCTCTCTCGGTCCACTACACACACCACTCCCGCATGGGGCCGTAAGGTCCCATGCGTGAGCAGGGTTAAATCCCCCGAGCCCGGATCCTGTTGGATCTGAGGGCCCGGAGGGCCTGCGGAGTAAAGGTAGGTAAAACAATGTACATAGGGGTAAGTTGAACAATGTACATATGGGTTAAAGTAAGGGAAAAACATTAAAGGGGAGTTAAAGCTCATGGTGGCGGAGCATAAGACCTCCTAAGCTATCTGGAAAGAAGCCCAACCTTCTGGAACGGAGCCTAAGAAGAGGCAACTTATCAGGAACTGAAGAAGCAAACTGTCTGAATCTAGGGAAATCTAGGGGCAAGCAGGAACGGGTAAAAAGGGTAAAAAAAATAATTGACAATAACAGGGGGGACAGCTCGGGAGGTATATTACATGTCGAGAACTTTCCGGAGCGTGTTCATCGAGTTAAAGAGGACTGACTTTTGAAGCTGTGAAGGGTAAATTTGGCGGGTTATAGCAGTCAGGTACTTCTCCAGTCGGGGGCTGACTCCGCCAAGAGCTCCGATCACGATAGGGATGACCGTGGCCTTTTTAAGATCCCAAATTCGTGTGAGCTCCCTCCGTAGTTCTTGGTACTTCTCGATCTTCTCCATCTCCCTGTCCGAGACTGACCTGTCCTTTGGTACAGCGACGTCGATCAGAAGCGCTTCCTTCTTTAGTTTGTCTAGAAGGACCACGTCAGGTTTACATGCCTCGATGGGGTTATCCGTCTGAATGTGGAAATCCCAGAGGATCTTGCAGTTCTCATTCTCGAGCACTTTCTCTGCATAGTGGCTCCACCACTTTGATTCGGTAGGAAATCCGTGGTCCTTGCATATTCCCCAGTGCAGGGCAGCAGCTACTCGATCGTGTCGGAGTTTATAGTCTCCGTTGGCAAGTTTCGTGCATCCGTTTAGGATGTGTTCCACTGACTCGTTGTGTTGGTTACAGATCCGGCACTTCTCAGTCACTTCATTCTCTTTCTGTATGGCAGCTCTCAACCAGTTCGTGCGAATGGCTTGATCCTGGGCAGCAAAGACATCGGCTTCGGTGTATCTGCTGAGGCTCTCTTTGTTGAGCCAGGCCCAGGTCGCGTCAGGGTCGCATCCCCCTTCTTCAAGTTGCTTCAGGAATCTTCCATGTAAGACTTTGTGTTTCCATTTCTCTATAAGTTCCGTCTGTAGTCTTTCCTTCAGGGCTTCTGCGTCTTCTGGAGGTCCAGTTAGCATATCTTCAGACTGCATCGCCGTGTGGAGGGCACGGATCTTGGGGTCCGTGGAATTGGTGAAGAATGTCACTAGTCCTGTCTCTTCCTTCACAATGACATCTTCAATCCGTTGGAGACCCCTTCCTCCCAGTTTCCTGCAAACATACAGCCGGTCAATGTCACTGTTGCTCTTGATGACTCCTCTTCTCAGGATCTTCCTAGTCATCATGTCTAGTCCACTGGCTTCGGAAGTGGACCAGTCCAGTATTCCGGCACCGTAACGGATCACAGGTATTGCCCATGTGTTGATTGCTGTGATGAGGTTCTTGCCTTGCAGGCTCGAGGACAGTAGTTTCTTGACTCTTCGGGTGTATTCGGCTTTGACCTTAGCTTTCATTTCTTGATGAAGAATACGGTCAACCTCCAGGATGCCGAGGTACTTATAGCCTCCATCTTCCACCTCGGGTATTCTGTCTCCACTTGGCAGGCTTATTCCCTGCATCCGACTTCTGACTCCGTCCACAATGTCTAGAGCTCCGCACTTGGATAGACCAAAGGACATGTTGATGTCAGTGCTAAACTTCTCAGTGACTGCTAAGAGCTGCTGAAGGTCCTCTTTCGAGCTGGCATACAGCTTAAGATCGTCCATGTATAGGCGGTGGTTAATACTAATATCTGGATCTGGAGTTACTGGGTCAGATATGGTGTAGCCTCTTCCTTGGGCAGCTAGGAGCATGGACAGGGGGATCAGGCCTATAATAAAGTGAATAGGGGAGACGGAGTCTCCTTGGAAGAGGCCTCTCTTGATGTGTATTTTACCTAAGTCTGACCCAGATTGAACGATGTTGACAATACACTGCTGGAATGATGACTCGAATAGTCGGATTATCTGAGGGTTTATCCCGCACATCTCCATTGACTTAAGGATCCAGGAGTGGGGGGATCGAGTCGTATGCCTTCTGGTAGTCTATGAAAGCCATATACAAGGAAGACTTTGAGCGTTTGCAATGACGTAGGATAAGTTTGTCAATTGCTAGTTGTTCTTTACATCCTCGACTCTTTTTGCGGCACCCCTTCTGCTCTTCCGGAAAGAGCCCGTTTACATCGAGGTGCTGGTAGATGTCTTCTGATAATATTCCTGTATACAGCTTCCAGAGGTTCGGAAGGCAGGTTATGGGTCTAAAGTTCCCCGGGTTTGACATTCCCTTCTTGGGGTCTTTAATCAGGAGGAAGGTCCTGCCTTCAGTCATCCATGCCGGGACTTGACTCGTAATGAGACTTTCGTTGAGTAGCTCAGCTATCCGACCATGGAGGCAAGTCGTGTGTTTAATCCAGAAGGCGTGGAGACCATCTATACCTGGGGTTGACCAGTTGGTCATTCCTTTCACCCGAGTTGCAACTCTTTCCGTGGTGATCTGAAACTCTTCCTGTTGGCTGACTGTTTCAAAGTTCTCTTGGACTCCGTCTAACCATTCTGCTTCAGTGTTATGACCAGCCTCGTTTTCCCAGATATTTTTCCAGAAGTTAAGCGTCCTGGTCTGGTCTTCTGGAGTACAATCGAGTGGCGTGGGGTCCGATCCACGTTTCTCCAGTTTCCGGTAAAAGTTTCGTTGGTTGTTCTGGAACAGGTTGTTGTCAACGAATGTCTGCTGCTTCTTCTTGTATCTCTTAATCTTTCCGGCCTTCGCTAGCAGTCTCTGCTTCACTTCTTCTATAACTTGTTTATAGCCCTTCTTGGGCAGCAGCGGGTATCTTCTATAGATAATATCTATAGTTTGGAACTTGTGGGTGGCACCTCTGCTCATTTCGGTCAGCCTGGAGAGGTCTGAGCGAAGCTTGGCGACACTCTCTTCGAGTCGTCGCAGCCACATAGGTTGTTTATTCCTTCTGGGGGTGTTGTTGGTGGGTTCGCTTGGTGCCTTAACGCCCATCTGTTCTCGGACCACATGGGCTACGGCCATCAGTAGCGTGTTCAGTGTGGTAAGGTCTGGAGTTTCAAAGGACTTGATTACCGGGCTGAGTCGGTCAATTGCCACTCGTAGCTTCCCCCAGGGGACATGCCTCAAGTCGGTGACTTTGATGGAGCTTGGTTCCTCGAGTAGTTTCTTGAACTGCTCCACGATTTCAGGGTTCGGTGATGGCCCTTCCTCTTCCTCTTCCTCTTCCACTGGGTTTGTGGGGGGTTCAATGGTTTCTGGGGGTGGGTTGTCCTCTACCACAGCCTGTCGTGCCGATTCAGTTGCTTCACGGTCGGCTACGGCCGCTGTTCTGATTTCCATCAGCTTCTGTGGTGAAAGGAGTCCCGACTGAGTTATAGATCTCAGTTGGGATCTAAGCTGGTCATCAGTCTTGGAAGGGTAGGTTGTCTTTGCCCACCTTTCCTCCACTCGGTTCCATACTCCTCTTTTGTCAGGTTGTGAGTACGAGTGGATGAACACGAGCGTAATGTTCATTTCTGTGGTCCATTTCGTTCGTGGCGCTCTAGTTGGGGGTGGTGGTGGGGGATCGGTGGTGTCCCCATTTGCCGAGGTACTCGGACCCGCAGTGTTATCATTCACCGTGAGATCCACTTCCGGGAGTATATTTAGGCCAGATGCTGCTAGCCCTGCTAGCATTCGCTGATCAGCCATCTCCTGCGGTGTTACCATGTGTCCAGATTTCTCTATTGATCTGAACTGGCTTGAGAGTTTGGCACCTGTTAATGGGTCGTGTCCCTTGTCTTCCCATAGGCGTTCGAGCCTCTTCCAGGATCCGGATGTGCCTGGGTTGCTGCTGTAGTAGCAGTACACCAAGTCTAGGTTCTCTTGCTTAGACCAGACCTTCCTTGGTTTACGGGTGTTAGTACTCATGTCGAATAAGATGAGTAAGTTTTGGGGGTGAGTTTCAAACCAATCACTGTGTATACATAGTCATCGGTTTGTTAGAAGAAGAGCCGGGTTTGGGGGTCTTAACACTGCCACCGGTGCACAGCGGTAACGGAATCCCACCGCCACATTTGGTCCGTTAGTGGATGGTTTACCCGGCCATCCTTGCAGCTTTTCAGCACGAACCGACACTTTCAGCGTACGGGTGTGTATCTATATGTCTATATGGTGGATCTGTAACGGGGACATATATGTGAAGCATTATGATCTAACTGGAACGGGGTAAACTATCCTCCCAGGAACAGGGTAAACTATCCTCTCAGGAACAGGGTAAACTATCCTCTCAGGAACGGGGCAACTATCCTCTGTGGAGCGGGGTAAACTATCCTCTCAGGTGCGGGGTAAGGGGTATACTATCCTCTCCGGAACGGGGCAGCTATCCTCTGTGGAGCGGGGTAAACTATCCTCTCAGGCGCGGGGTAAGGGGTATACTATTCTCTCTGGATCGGGGCAACTATCCTCTCCGGAACGGGGCAACTATCCTCTGTGGAGCGGGGTAAACTATCCTCTCAGGTGCGGGGTAAGGGGTATACTATCCTCTCCGGAACGGGGCAACTATCCTCTGTGGAGCGGGGTAAACTATCCTCTCAGGTGTGGGGTAAGGGGTATACTATCCTCTCCGGAACGGGCAACTATCCTCTGTGGAGCGGGGTAAACTATCCTCTCAGGCGCGGGGTAAGGGGTATACTATTCTCTCCGGAACGGGACAACTATCCTCTGTGGAGCGGGGTAAACTATCCTCTCAGGCGCGGGGTAGGGGGTATACTATCCTCTCCGGAACGGGGCAACTATCCTCTGTGGAGCGGGGTAAACTATCCTCTCAGGTGTGGGGTAAGGGGTGTACTATCCTCTCCGGAACGGGGCAACTATCCTCTGTGGAGCGGGGTAAACTATCCTCTGAGGCGCGGGGTAAGGGGTATACTATCCTCTCCGGAACGGGGCAACTATCCTCTGTGGAGCGGGGTAAACTATCCTCTCAGGTGTGGGGTAAGGGGTGTACTATCCTCTCCGGAACGGGGCAACTATCCTCTGTGGAGCGGGGTAAACTATCCTCTCAGGCGCGGGGTAAGGGGTATACTATCCTCTCCGGAACGGGGCAACTATCCTCTGTGGAGCGGGGTAAACTATCCTCTCAGGCGCGGGGTAAGGGGTATACTATTCTCTCCGGAACGGGGCAACTATCCTCTGTGGAGCGGGGTAAACTATCCTCTCAGGCGCGGGGTAAGGGGTATACTATTCTCTCCGGAACGGGGCAACTATCCTCTGTGGAGCGGGGTAAACTATCCTCTCAGGCGCGGGGTAAGGGGTATACTATTCTCTCTGGATCGGGGTACCCTATTAAAGGGAGGTTTAGGGGGTTAGCAGATTAGAATCAGGATTGGTTAGTGGGTTAGTAGATAAAGGGGCATTGGAGGTCCACAGGTGGCTGGAAGGTGCCTGTTCCACGGGTAACCCTAAGCCGGGGAAGGCGGGGTAGGAACGTAATAGTTGGCGATGATACACTGTGGGCCGCCTAGCCAAGAAGATCTTTTTGTGTTTTGTATTTTATGATTTTTTTCCGTATTTTTGATACACAGCCACGCTTAGCCACGGCCACACGGACCTGAAAATCGATCAAGGGGAAAAGGGGATGGGGAAAAGGTACTCCGTGTGACCCTGTTGCCCGGGGGAAACCGATAGGAGGTGGTGGCAGGTGGACCAACTCCCCCCCTCTCTCTCTCTCTCTCTCTCTCTCTCTCTCTCTCTCTCTCTCTCTCTCTCTCTCTCTCTCTCGGTCCTTACCAGGTTGTACAGGTGAGTCAAGGTAGCCAGTGTTGACGACTATGTTGTCAGGAGTCCCTTCAATAACAGCCGTCCTTCTCTGGTGCTCTTCGTGATCATTAAAACTACCTGGTTTAGCCTGCAAAGGAAAAATAATATATGGATTGGTCACAGGAATAGATCACGTTCCACTAACTTTTATTGCTGATGAGATGGTGTTCGTGCCATCGAATCATTTGTTAAATTTGAAGTAAACTTGTTTCACTTTGTTTATATGGATTGGTTAATAAACACAATCAAAGAGGAAGTTTGGTTTTAAAATTTTAGCGTGATGCTGTGTATCGATGGCGTGAACTTCTAAAACAAAAACCACTCTACTCATTATTTACAGTCATTGACACCTGTGTCGGTCGAGACAAAAGACAATAATAGTTTACCTTGAAACAAAATACAGGAGTTTTCCTCCGTTTATCCAACACAGGGGTGGAACCTGCTGAGCCCACGGCTGTGGAGGAGGCGTGATGACTGGTGGAGGAGGCGTGATGACTCGTGGCAGAGGCGTGATGGCTGGATACGCTGGTCCCCGCACTTTCCGAACTGGTGCTTATCCGTCCACGGGACTTTTTTCGTAGCAACCGCGTCTTCCGATATCTACCCGTTCTAAAAAGAAGTGTGATTAGAATCTTGTATACAGTAGAGGAAATTGGTTCGGGGGAGGGGTCATCCGCTAAAATAAATGGTGGTTAAGGTGGGTGGGTCCAGAGTCTGGACTCCAGGCAGTAAGGGATTTCCCGTATCTGTCAAAAGTTTTGGGGGTGTAGCCGAGGTCCCCGATCCAGAAAGTATTCCCACAGTTCTGTAAAAACAATTGCTGTTCTTCATGCACCAGACAATCTATCAATCAATCCCGTGATTAGGTAAAAGAAAAGGCCGAGGTGATCAGTGAACACTGTTCACCAGACAAACACCGAAAGGCGAAGGTGTGTGGGTCCCAAAATTTTAGTGGTAGTACCAGGCTATTTCTCTATATCTCTATCTCTTTGTTTTTAGACTTATCTCTATCGTGGTAACCACTACCTTTTGCAAACACTACATACACCAATAATAGCCAACTGAAGACCAAGAGTTAAACAGCTCAGCAGATGCTTCTCTCTCTCTCTCTCTCGGTCCACTACACGCACCACTCCCACATGGGGCCGTAAGGTCCCATGCGAGAGCAGGGTTAAATCCCCGGCCCCGGGTCCGGATAGATGCGTGACGTCATGCTCCCAACATAACAAAAGTATCTCAGTGATGGAGGGGTCAATTTTAAGCGAAAAAAAGCAAAATGCTCAGAGAAATAATCTCTACTACCTACAACAACCTTGTCAAATTCTGTGTCGGTCCACTCTCATTTTAAGCTATAAATGTTCATAGTTCATTATATATGGCTCATAGAATCTATGAGCCATAGTTATAGGCTAACACACACCCCAAAATTTACAGTTTGGACGTCATGGATGGAGATGGGGCCACCGTGTACCTTTGTCCACGTGACCCCGTACCTCAACAGACATTCTGCAGCGCTAGGCTCTCTGCTAGGCTGACTGCTAGGCTCTCTGCTAGGCTCTCTGCTAGGCTCTCTGCTAGGCTCTCTGCTAGGCTCTCTGCTAGGCTGACTGCTAGGCTGACTACTAGGCTGACTGCTAGGCTGACTGCTAGGCTGACTACTAGGCTGACTACTAGGCTGACTACTAGGCTGACTACTAGGCTGACTACTAGACTGACTGCTAGGCTGACTACTAGGCTGACTACTAGGCCTCTCTATTTCTCTATCTCTCTGTTTCTACAGGATAAGTATCGGATAATTGTTTATGAGCCGCCCGGGTCTTCCTTGCCTATGTTCCTAAACAGCTCCACCGCCTCTGTTCTAGATGATGCTAGGGTGTAGGCGTCATCTATATACCTCCCATAGATAGGGAGGAACTGGACATCAGCGTACAGGGCGGATGACCGCGGCGATGGGGCTCGGAGCACAACCCATGAAGAGTCCCTGGAGTTGTTTATACAGCCTCCCATCGTATGTTTGGTAATGAAATTACCCCTCCGCGCGAGCGCCCCAGTGGGGTGACTTCGTAACCAATCGTATGTAAAGTATGAGTTTAAGAGGACTGCATCCAGGATCTCGTGAACATCGACCAACTGTAGCCCCCTAAGATTCAAATGGTCGACGTTCTGCTCCGCGAAGTCAATGACAGATTTAATGCAGGCCAAAATATCTAGATTAGTGTAGAGAGCTGATATATCAGCTGTGCAAAAGTTGAGGCCTGCTACATCTCTGTTTCTAGACTTATCTCTATCATGGTAACCACGCCAGGAAATGCCACGTAATAGTCAACTGAAGACCAAGAGTAGAATAGCTCAGAATATCTCTCTCTCTCTCTCTCTCTCTCTCTCTCTCTCTCTCTCTCTCTCTCACCCTCTCTCTCTCTCTCTCACACCCTCTCTCTCTCTCTCTCACCCTCTCACCCTCTCTCTCTCTCTCTCTCTCTCTCTCTCTCTCTCTCTCTCTCTCTCTCTCTCTCTCTCTCTCTCTCACCCTCTCTCTCACCCTCTCTCTCTCTCTATCTCTCTCTCTCTCTCTCTCTCACCCTCTCTCTCACCCTCTCTCTCACCCTCTCTCTCACCCTCTCTCTCACCATACATGTTATACATCCCACCAATAACAGCCTTTTCTATTGGCTATTCGCTAGCCAACTAATGACAAAAAGTAAAACAGCTCAGCATGCAATAGTACAATATATATAGTCCCGCAATATTCACGGCGTATCACTTTTCATCAATATGGCGATGGTTAACTTTATCTGTTTGTTTGCTCTTGTGGCTATATCGTATCTGGAGCTAACATTATTTGCACGGACTATGGGAAGGGACTAGGTGGTGGTGGTTACTACATCATGCCCATTCCAAAGGGTTGCACTTCTGATGGCCGATGGGTGGTATCCTGACTACAGGATTAAACAATCAGGTGAGTAACTTTGTTAGTAAACTGGGTCTGAGTCCATGTTTGTCAGAGTTTTTGATATAGGTAGGGTAAACCGGGGCAAAATGGTTAACTTTTTACTTAATCGGTTCTCAACCCCGTTTAAAAAAAGATAAGATGAAAAAATTATATAGGATTAAAGTTCATTATTTTAATTTTTATCGTTCAAATAAGATAAATTTCAACTCTAGGGACCATTATTTACTTAGTTAAATACCTAATTTAAAAATTTTGGTAGGCAAAATTGGTACCGGGGCAAAATGGTTAACTCGCCCGTAGCGCCAAAACTAAGCATTTTAGAGTATATGTTTGTTCATAAGTCATATATAAACCTGGCCATTCCGGAGCGGATTCTATAAGGAAAATCAATTGGGTCACCCAATTAGCCATAATCAGCATACCGTACCCATCTTGGCACACACAAAAGACGTCATATTTCACTAATTCGCCATTTATGAGTTATAACTCCAAAACTAAGCATTTGAGACCACATTTTGCTTCATAAGTCATATATAAACATGGCCTTATGAATCAACATATGGTATAAAATGCTTAGTTTTGGAGTTATAACTCATAAATGGCGAATTAGTGAAATATGACGTCCTTTGTGTGTGCCAAGATGGGTATGCTGATTGTGGCTAATTGGGTGACCCAATTGATTTTTCCTTATAGAATCCGCTCCGGAATGGCCAGGTTTATATATGACTTATGAACCAATATATATGGCCAGGTTTATATATGACTTATGGTACCAATTTTGCCTACCAAAATTTTTAAATTAGGTATTTAATTAAGTAAATGATGGTCCCTAGAGTTGAAATTTATCTTATTTGAACGATAAAATAGTGAACTTTAATCCTATATAATTTTCTCCCTGCCCGGGTGGATGCCCGAAGGGCATCCACCCGGATGATCGTTTTAGCACGTGTGCTAAAAAGATCATAAAGGGTTTAGAAATCTCGGATTTGAAATAGTAACTCGAGCGTGGTCAAAATCGCGTGTGTCACGGTAGCAGCCTGACAACCGCGATGCTGACAATTTTGAAAAGTTCGTCCGCAAAGTTATTTCACTACGGATTGTGGTGGCGCGCGCTCAAAATTTGCTGCGCGCGGCGCTCTCAATGCAGCGTTGTTGGTCTCACACCTCGCGCGTTACAGCATGGCGCCGCTACTAGCGCTCGAATGGATTTAACTTCTTAATCAATCTGATCGAAACTAAAAGCTCAGCTCGTTAGTGTATGGTGACTGACGGAACGTGAGAAGTTCCCATGCATAGCTTAGTGTCACATAACATTGTAATTATGCGTTGGCGTCGCGACGATCAGATCACACTGCACGGTAGTGTGGGCGGCGCTCAGAGATCTCATCGCAGATCTCATCGCAGATCGCTTATCAGTGAATGTGATCGGTTTGAGTATTCGTTGGCAGGGAAACACAGCATTATGAAACATAATGCAATAATAATTCTTGTTTTCATCTTATCCTAGCAGGTGTAAGTAAAGTGTGTTTTAAATCCTTCAGTTTTATATGTCCAGTTAATTTAGTCTTACAATATATTGTTCTTTTTCAACCAGAGTGTTCGTGTGTGTCATATATTTAATCGAGGATATACCGCTCTGATGACTCGACGGAGCATCGCCAATATTTTGACATGTTTCCGTCGGGTATGGGCGGTATACAAGCGCGGAATATTATTATTATTATTATAAACGGGGGTGAGAACCGATTAAGTAAAAAGTTAACCATTTTGCCCCGGTTTACCCTATATATATTCTCTCTGGGCAGTACAAATGAACCAGGCAGGTATAATGAACAGAACTATCCGATAACCCAACTGTCTACTAGATCGCCTTCTGTTTCAAATCGAGTTTAAATCTTTCCACTCAGTCTGTTTAAATCTATTTTACAGGAGGTGGAGGGTGTAAGCCTGGATGGCAGAAATATCAAGAAAGGTGCTACAAACTTATGGGGGTGAGTCAAAAATACAAAAAATACAAAAAATACGGTCGCTGAAAAGATTTGCTAAACAATACAAAGAGGGACAGATCCCTCGATTTGCGATCAGCACTATCACGCCATTTTTACAAGTACATAATAATTGTTAATTTCAGAAAGGAAACTTCAAGAACAGTGAAAAGGGTTGCAATAATGAGGATGCCCATGTTTGGGTGCCTAGCACAGTCGCTGAAGCAACTTGGGTAACAAGAAGCTCTCAGTTGAACAAAAAGGGATGGTATGTGAACTTTCATGTATATAATACCTTACTCTCGTTTTTTAAGAAACGCTTTAGTAAGAAACTTTAAAAAAAACTGTTAAAATGCAAATTACACAATTTAGAAACGCCCCAACAAGATATGAAGCCCCTAACTGGTTTAATTTCTTAATAAAAGAAAAAATTTCTTTGTTTTTGGATTTCTTTAAACTCTTGTGGTTTCTTAGAAAACAATTTTATAGGAGCCTAATCAACGAGAGAAAAGTAGGTAGTCAACTACGATTTGGTAGTGTTAATTAAAGTGTGTACAATTCCTTAATTTCAGGGCATGGACTGGTATCTTCTGCACCCGACGATTTGGAGCAAATCCTCGTCCTGTATACAAGGAGCACTACACTGTCACTGGTGAGGATCCCAGGACTTTTGAACCAAGACTTAGAGACCATGTAATGACAAATGGCAGTGGAATGAAGCCAGGAAACCACAACCACAAGTGTGTTCTGATCTTGACCGACCAAGAAAACAGGCCATTCGGTTCTTGGGAGTCGGATGATTGTAACGAGAACCAGGCACACTTCTGTGAGACTTACGCTTAGATTGATATAAGGACAGAAGAATGATGAAGTGAAGAGATATAAAAAAATTATTATTTTGGCTTTTCATTTTCTTTCTCTCCTGATGAAAAGTATATTCAATGTCGAAAAAGTGATAAAACCGCATTTTGCATGCAATTCTAAACACTGTTCATGTTGTCTGTTCTGAACACTGTTGTCTGTTCTGAACACTGTTGTCTGTTCTGAACACTGTTGTCTGTTCTGAACACTGTTGTCTGTTCTGAACACTGTTGTCTGTTCTGAACACTGTTGTCTGTTCTGAACACTGTTGTCTGTTCTGAACACTGTTGTCTGTTCTGAACACTGTTGTCTGTTCTGAACACTGTTGTCTGTTCTGAACACTGTTGTCTGTTCTGAACACTGTTGTCTGTTCTGAACACTGTTGTCTGTTCTGAACACTGTTGCTGTTGTCTGTTATATATATGTTACTCACATTCCCTCGCTAAGTCGTTGTTTGAAGTTTTTCCGTTTCAGAGGCTCTGTTTTAGGCGACATTTCAATTTTTGATCTCTTGTTCGGCGGATCTGAAATATTTTGAAATTATTGAAATAACGATTTGGTATAAAACTAAGTTGTGGTACCGTTTTCCCCGCCTCTACAACCCTAACGTGCTTCTACGCGGCCCAGAAGAGGACTGAGGAAGAACGGCTTCTTCATTGAAATCCTGGATTTCAAACTATGAATCCACTAATTCCATAGCTTTATCTAACTCCAAGGAATATTAATTGGTAAATTACCCAAATCGATTGGACTATGGCATTCCGCGATGC
This sequence comes from Hormiphora californensis, assembly GCA_020137815.1. Classification (NCBI taxonomy): domain Eukaryota; kingdom Metazoa; phylum Ctenophora; class Tentaculata; order Cydippida; family Pleurobrachiidae; genus Hormiphora; species Hormiphora californensis. The sequence continues at coordinate 4,214,336 of CM035359.1, forward strand.
TCTCCGATGACATTTGAGATGTGAGTTTTGAGCCTGGTTTCTTCCTAGGATTAACTGGAGTTTGTCGAAGGAGTGCCGCTCTCCGGGATGCATTTAAGAGCGGAGTTCTGGCAAGGGCTGCTGCAGACCGAGTTGTGGGTCCTGGGGTTCGGATGCAGGGCGTGGAGAAGGAGAGATCTGATAGGGTGGATGGGGTTAGGAATACATCTGAGGGGTGGGGGTTAGGAATACATCTGAGGGGGTGGGGGTTAGGAATACATCTGAGGGGGTGGGGGTTAGGAATACATCTGAGGGGTGGGGGTTAGGAATACATCTGAGGGGGTGGGGGTTAGGAATACATCTGAGGGGGTGGGGTTAGGAATACATCTGAGGGGGTGGGGGTTAGGAATACATCTGAGGGGGTGGGGGTTAGGAATACATCTGAGGGGGTGGGGTTAGGAATACATCTGAGGGGGTGGGGGTTAGGAATACATCTGAGGGGGTGGGGGTTAGGAATACATCTGAGGGGGTGGGGGTTAGGAATACATCTGAGGGGGTGGGGTTAGGAATACATCTGAGAGGGTGGGGGTTAGGAATACATCTGAGGGGGTGGGGGTTAGGAATACATCTGAGGGGGTGGGGGTTAGGAATACATCTGAGGGGGTGGGGGTTAGGAATACATCTGAGTATAGATATACCTCCGTTAAGTGTTGATGTTGATGGCATGGCAACCAAATCTTGGTTAGAGAAACTCTTCCTTCCCATGTTTGTTGTTTGGGTGTTACGAAGGACGGCAGAGGTGTGTTTAACAGAGCTTCTGAGCGTCTTGTTGTGCTTGAACACACTTGTCAGGATACCTGCCGGGGGGAGATTTGTTTGGATGCTGTGGGAGACATGGAGAAATTAAATAAAAATCAAAAAGAGAAAATTGTTAGGCAGGTCTAAAAGTTGAGACAAATGTTAAATCTGATCCGCCATTCCTAGAATCGTGAAATTATTCTGCTTGTGGGCCCACTAACCCGACAGAGAGCCACTTCTCTTCCTCTTTCCCTTTATACCAGGAACTTTATAAGCCGCTTCCTCCTCACTAACACCCCACAATCCGCTCAACTCTAATACCATTCTCTGGGCACGATCCGCAATGTCATCCGGCACCTTTCCAACGTGACCACTGCTCTCTATCAACATCTCCACGATACCTGTAGTGATTATAGATAAGGGGGCATTAGAGGAACAAACTGGTTTCAAACTAAAAGATGTTCTCAATTTTGTGTCAAAATACTGTCGACTGAAAGATGTTAAATATGCTAAATAATTAGGGGTTTGGAGAGTTGTTAGGTTCTAACCCTTGACAAAGCGCTGGTGAAAACTGGTTACAAGGGACAGTAACAGGAACCGACCGACACAAGTAAACAACCAATCAGAACTCGTTATTTAGGGCACGTGACTGGTTATCAGCCAATCAGGAACCAGTATTTCCTGATTCGGTCGGTTCTTTCTCACCAGTTTCTAGTCGGATGTTCTGATTTTCCAGTTGTCCAGGACTTTTGATTAGGTTTGGAGCCATCACAACGGCCAAGTTAGCAATAGTCATCTTGTTGAGAGACGCCTTGTCAGATACTTGTTTCAGAAAATCGGCTAGGAACTGGAAGGGAGAGGGTGTTTTTAATTGAAACTGGGAGGGCTCTCGATGGGGATGTAATTTGGGTACAATGTAGGGTATGTCTATTGTACCTGTAGGGTATGTCTATTGTACCTGTAGGGTATGTCTATTGTACCTGTAGGGTATGTCTATTGTACCTGTAGGGTGTGTCTATTGTACCTGTAGGGTATGTCTATTGTACCTGTAGGGTATGTCTATTGTACCTGTAGGGTATGTCTATTGTACCTGTAGGGTATGTCTATTGTACCTGTAGGGTGTGTCTATTGTACATGTAGGGTATGTCTATTGTACCTGTAGGGTGTGTCTATTGTACCTGTAGGGTATGTCTATTGTACCTGTAGGGTATGTCTATTGTACCTGTAGGGTATGTCTATTGTACCTGTAGGGTATGTCTATTGTACCTGTAGGGTATGTCTATTGTACCTGTAGGGTATGTCTATTGTACCTGTAGGGTATGTCTATTGTACCTGTAGGGTATGTCTATTTCAGTCCTCTGTTCTCTCTCTCGCATACGTTGCTATATTTTTGTTCCTACACTTGCACCCCCTGCAGCAGTGCTCTCCCTTTGCACACCGCTGTATATAGTGACCATAGTAAGATATATACACTAACTAAGGGGAGGGAGAGATGAATTATGCCTCCAAAAACTAGGAGTCAAGCAGAAAGCAAAATGCCCCAGTCCAATCCTATTCTTGATTTGTTTTCTGGAGAAGTTGAAATTACCTCAAAGCAACAGCTGAAAGAGAAGATAGGTAATGCCGATCTTAATGATATCCTCTTTGCTATCTTGGTAACCCACCGTGCCAGCCTTGATAGAGTTGCTGTACTAGAGAGTAGGGTTGCTGAACTAGAAGATAAGATCCAACATCAGTCTCATCTTGAGGATAGGATCCTGCGTCAGGAGGCCTACTCAGGTAGGAACACCGTTATCTTGGCTGGAATCTCAGAGTCTGAGACTGAGACACCAGAGTCTCTTGAGCAGGAGGTGGTAACTGTACTCCAGATAGCAGACCCCACAATCAGACTGGCCGATCTTGGAATTGTTCACCGTAATGGCAAGAAGAAGGCTAAACCTCGCTCCGTTACATGTGTTCTCACGAAAGCGAAGAACAAGGATGCTGTAATGAGGAACAGGAAAAAGCTCAAGGACAGTTCAAGTAAAGTGGCAGCATACCACCGCATGTCTCAAGGCCTGCGACAGAGGAAGGCTGAACTGGAGGAAGTTGCTGACGTCGAATGGGTAGCTTACTCGGGACATCGACTCTTCACCGTCAAGATTACTAAGGATGGACAAGAGACTTATATCAAAAATGTTCTCAATATAGAGGACATACAAACTTAACTGAGTGTTATAGCAAATTAGGCAGAGAGTGGCAGTGAACTATATTTTATCACATTCTTCTTCCTTTCTCCCTCTGCATATAGTAGTGGGGGAATAATTAGTTCTGGAATGTGCAACATTCTTGTATTCGTGTGATTAAGATCTGAGTACAATCTTTTCATTGTACTTCTACACTCACTCTTATACATGTATACTATTTACTACTCGGTTTTAATGTGTTGAGGTACCATGATGTTACCCTCTGTTAACTTTGCCTTGCTATCCAGTAACCTAGTATATCTATATTTATCTACTAATCTCTCCCTTTCCCACCAATGCATGTTTTATGAATTTCGTGTTTGTTGCTGCTGGTGACGAGGAGTTGTCGAGAAGGAGAGAGTGGTGCTGCCGTCGTGACTGCTGGTACTGGACTTCCCGGGTGCAGGTACGTGTCTCACCCACCTCCCCTAACCCTGATTTAAACATTCAATTATTGATCATCTGTAATTGCTCTATACTTAACCCTGGACCTCGTGGCCTCAAAGTGATATATAACAATGTTCAGGGGCTGGTGAGTCCAGGTCATCTAGACTCTGTCTCCCCTCCCCTGAATATGACCAAAGTTTTCGAGATCCAGGATTTTGTGTATGGTAATTCTGCTGATATCATAATTCTGAACGAAACTTGGCTCAAACCCAAGATTAGTTCTGAACTTATCTTTCCCACCAATTTTAAAGTCTTTAGATTAGATCGCTCTGGGCACACCCACCCCCGTGATCCCTCAAATCCCACTAGATTTAGGGAGAATGGAGGTGGTGTCCTCATTGCACACCGTGAAAACATTTCTATTTCTAGTTTCAAATTCTCCAAATCAAACGTTAAAGCAGAGCTTCTAACCATCTTTCTCTCTCTCTCTAACGGGAAGAAGCTCTGTTTTTCTACTTTCTACCGGGTGGGGACGCTTGGAGATGAAAACTTTGCTGAATTCAGGCAACATTTTGATTGCCTGTTCTCAGCGAGGAACATCTCCAAGCACATCCTCATTGGTGACTTTAATTTCTCCAATGTTTCCTGGCCAGCTTCCTACCCTCGTACTCGTGTGGAGGAGTTATTTTTATCTTATCTTCTAGATGACCTAGGTCATTCTCAACTTATTAACTCCTCAACACACTGCAAGGGTCGTACTTTAGATCTATGTTTTACCAATGACCCTGCGTGTGTGACTGATATCGATGTCCTGGATCAGCATAGTTTTTGTTTTAGTGATCATTATCCAGTTTCACTGCTGATAGATGTCGATGTGGGTCCCATGCGCCAGGCCCGGAGAAGCATACGTATCTATGATAAGGGGGACTATGAGGCAATGAATGCTGATCTTAGCTTCATTGACTGGTTGGCTGAGTTCACTGGTGATATTAATTATAATGTCAATAGATTTAACGCCATTATCACTAGTTTCCTAGACAAGCATGTCCCCACTAAGTCTGTTAAGCCGGTACTGTTGCCCATCTGGTATGGTCACGAGTGTGAGAGTGCAAGAGTGAGGAAAGAGAATCTTAGAAAGAGATGGAAGAATTCACATTCTGACACTGACTATGACAACTTCAAGGCCGCGAGAAAGCATTTCAAGAACGTGTGTGAATCTAGTGCGAGACTCTACTGTGATATTGATGACCATGATTTGGTTAGCCGGAAATTTTGGAGGCAAGTTAAAGTGACATCAAAGGTCTACCAGAATACCTCCCACTGTTAACAATGGGACGGTGTTCAGGTCAGATTTTGAAAGTCAAGCTGATTTATTTAACAAACAATTTGCCTCCAACTTTTCTGGTCCGAGCAATTATGACATTAATATAGACGAGAGTGACGTGAGAATTAAGTGTGACCTCTCTGCTGGCAGGGTGTACAATGTTCTCTCTAAATTGAATGCTCGTAAAGGTCCTGGCCCAGACAATCTGCACAGTATGATCTTCAAGAAGTGTGCGGGGTCCCTGGCTTTCCCTCTGTCCCTTCTCTTTGAGCAGGCCTATAATGGTGATGGACTTCCAGATATCTGGAAGTCGGCCAATGTAGTCCCTGTTCACAAGTCCGGGGATAAGAGGGATGTTAGGAACTACCGTCCTATTTCTTTGACTTGTATTGCGAGCAAGATTTATGAGAGACTTGTCACCCAGACTTTACTTGACCACTGCATTGACAAAATAGATGATAGACAACATGGTTTTCTACCTGGCAGATCCTGCCTCACCCAGCTTGTCTCATTCTACGATGACCTTGTGCAGTCTGACAATAACAAACGAGCCTCTGATATCATTTATTTCGATTTTAGCAAGGCTTTCGATAGCTGCAACCACGACTTGATTCTAGACAAACTGAAAAACAGATTCAATGTTGATGGCAAGATGCTTGCTTTCATCCGCAACTACCTCTCTAACCGTTCTCAGAGAGTTGTTGTCGGAGGTAAGTACTCATCTAGTCTCAGTGTTATTTCTGGAGTGCCCCAAAGGTAGCATCCTTGGACCTCTCTTGTTTGTTCTATTTATCAACGATATCACGGAGTGTGTGAATGGTGGGTGTAAGATTGCCTTGTATGCAGATGACCTCAAACTTTGGTCCAGTATCACAGGAGCTCTGGACCAAGTTGAAATGCAGAATTCTGTTGACAACCTTTACAACTGGTCCATCTCTAACAAGATGAAGTTCCACCCCAGTAAGTGCAAGGTCATCTCTACCCATTCATCTAGGTGTGAATCTAATTGGGGCCAACTCCCTTATTTCCTTCCCATCTATGATCTAGGTGGAGTCACCCTTGATAATGTTTGTGTCCAGAGAGATCTTGGCATTCTAGTGAACAACCATCTAACCTGGACCAATCACACTGATCTCATCCTGGAGCGTTTCACCGAGCGTTTCAATCTAGTTCGTAGAACTGCTCACTTTGTTCACAACCCTAATCAACGTCGTATCCTCTTTATCTCTTTGGTTAGGTCTCTACTCGAGCATTGCTCTCCTGTTTGGGCTCCTACCCAAATTGGCATTTTAGATAGCCTGGAAGCTGCTCAGAAGAGATCGATCAAATGGATATATGGAATCAGTCACCTCACTAGTTGGAACGACGATACTTACTTTAGCAACTTAGTTTCTCTAAATATCTTACCTATTCGTCTCCAATTTAATTTTAATGATATGAAATTATTGTATAAAGTACTTAACTCTCTAGTTCCTGTTAGTTTACCTAGTTATTTACATATTAAATCCCCCTCTGACATTACTTACACTACTAGATCTAACTTTAATGTAGTTAATAATTCCGATTACACTACTATCTGCTGTTCGGTTAAACCCACTAGTGCGGTTTTTCGGAATAGTTTCTTCCATCGTAGCTACATCTATTGGAACTCTCTTCCTTTTACTATTAGACAATCGCCTACTTATTCTTCTTTTTGTTTTCACCTTAAAAAACATTTATTCAGCTCTATGTCTCCCCTCTCCCCTAACACTTCCTAGGTACCTGATACTCCGGTTCTAGTCCAGCTATCCGACGACGGCGCCTCTCTCATATCCTCGACTCTCCTCCGACCCACACAACGCGGCCTTCAATCTAATGCAGTGGTGTTTGAACAGAAAGGACTTTTCAATTTAATATATATTTTGGACTGCTATTCATTGGCTGAATTATATTTATCTAATATGACATTATTTCCTTAGTAGACCTAATACATTTCTTAGAAGCACTTTTAGATACCTTTTATATATTTTCTTTAATAACTGATCGAAATTATTTAACCTAGATATATACATTTCTTGATTTAATTTATTACCATTTGAAGAGAAGTATATTTATTACCAGAGTTTGTATTTTAACTTATTTTTTCTAATTTGAGAGTGACGGGCACTGTGGGTGTTCTCTATTAAGGTGGCCTGAGGCTACGTTGAGGAAGCCCCCGGGCTGGACGTGACGAGATATTTAACGTATTATTCATATTGTAAGTTTGGTTTGAAATGTTTTTCCGATAAAAAAAAATTGTACCTGTAGGGTTTGTCTATTGTACCTGTAGGGTATGTCTATTGTACCTGTAGGGTATGTCTATTGTACCTGTAGGGTATGTCTATTGTACCTGTAGGGTGTGTCTATTGTACCTGTAGGGTATGTCTATTGTACCTGTAGGGTATGTCTATTGTACCTGTAGGGTGTGTCTATTGTACCTGTAGGGTATGTCTATTGTACCTGTAGGGTATGTCTATTGTACCTGTAGGGTATGTCTATTGTACCTGTAGGGTATGTCTATTGTACCTGTAGGGTATGTCTATTGTACCTGTAGGGTATGTCTATTAATATCCGGTAGACAGAGAACTAGCAACATGACCGCTTGTAGTCGGTCCTCCACCAGCTCTAGCATCTGGCTCTGTTAGTAGGGGGAGTAGAGATAAATTGTTAATTATAAGAGAGATCGCGTGAGCCTAAGGCCGAATTGCATCGACTAGTAATATCCAATTCAACACTTACACAGAATGATTACCCAACTAGGCGGTAAATTTAAATCTCTCAATGACCTATCATCGCTAGTTCCCTTCTACATAATATTATTCATTTTCTAGCATAAAAAACACGTGGCACACCCACATACATGTCAACCCCATTATAATACATCCTATATCATTCTAAGACCTGGGTCATACCTACAGCTGTAAAACAGAACATTTTGACCCATGCATTATTTTACTTGTAAGTAAATTCTGAAAATCATTACACGCAGTTACCTATATATCTACAGAGTTCCTGCTAGCCTATCTAGGGGACTATCACAAAGCAATAACACCGGCACTAGGAAATACCGTTACCTGGATGAAGGAATGATACAGTTCAAAGGTCAGAAGGGGTTCGGGAAGCTCACGAAGAAACTGTTTCAGAAGACTTGCAACATCGTGTGGGTTGGTATCTTCTGCGATACTGCCCCCTTCGTTCAAACTTGCCTGAACGAGGAGAGAGTGAGAGAGAGGGGGGAGAGAGAGTGTGCGTGTGTACTGTGAGAGAGGGAGAGAGAGTGAGGGAGAGAGAATCTCACTCTCTCTCGTCTCCCTTGTTTAACAAAGCTGACAGCACGATGATTTAGTTATTATACATCCTTCTTCCTCAAGGATTTTTTCCCTGCCCGGATGCCTTTTTACTTTGTAAAAAGGCATAGCAGGGTTAGAATTCGAAAACGACATTTTGGTATACTAACTAATCGGTAGAGGGACCATTTTGGTCACACTTTCGTTGCGAGGGGCAACCCGGTACCACCCGGTGTACTCAGCGTAGCAACTGATCCGCGCACACAACAACAAGTTGCTCCTTTATCAAAACTTACAATGGCACAGTTTGATGGACGTGTATGCGCACGCCACTCAACAAAACATGAATAGCGCTGCCGCGTGTTTCGCGTGTTACATACACATTGTCATCTTGCGAGTCGAGTGTGAGAGGTTAGATAAGTAGTTAAGTTGGAATGTCAAAAGCTGGTTAGCAAGTGTCATGTGAGTAAACTAAGCTATGTGAGAAGTATACTGACAGCTAGATCGTATGCATCTCACATTACATTATGACCAAGCCTTGATCCTGTTGACAGTGACACGTGAAACGGGAGGGCAGGGAAACACAGCATTATGAATACATAATGCAATGATTCTTGTTCAACCCACAAAACACTTACCCGTATTTGTTTCTGTCGTGCAAGGGATCCACTTTTTCTAAAGATGCCCTCCTCAGAGAACCGATGTGAGAGAAAGTTGCAGGAGCGGAGGAGTAATCGGGGAACTCTGAGATGTGGTTGTCCCGTTACTGCACGTGTCTCTAAATCACCCAGTGCTCGACCATAGATCCCACTGTCGCCCTGGTTGGGGCACTGGTTCAGGGATTTATAGATACAGATCTAGATCTTATCAAGCTAACATGATCTTATCAAACTAACATGATCTTATCAAACAAACATGATCTTATCAAACAAACATGATCTTATCAAACTAACATGATCTTATCAAACTAACATGATCTTATCAAACTAACATGATCTTATCAAACTAACATGATCTTATCAAACTAACATGATCTTATCAAACTAACATGATCTTATCAAACTAACATGTCACACTATCTGAATGTGTATTAATAATAATAATAATAATAACTATGTTTATATTCCGCCCATATCCGACAGGGACAGAGCAGTGAAACTGCTGCTGTCACTGAAGGATAATCTGAACGGTTAATATACTAGTAAGACCTTGACAACTTATCCCTAATAGAACAAAAAATTAATAGAGAAAAAACACCGGCTCACATTACTGTATTAAAAAACTAACATGGTTTGGTGTAGCCGGTAGTTTACTGGTGCGTCTCTTATAGGACACTACGACGCCCATTTTATTAAGATCCTCGTGGACCATAGATTTAATAGGACCCTGCATGTACCTGAGACAAAAGGGGACGTTAGCATTTTGACATGAAGTAATGAGTTAATTAGAAAAGTCGTTCTTTTTCGTATGTCGACATTGTCTACTCACCCATAACTTGATAAGACCTTCATTCCTTTACAGTTTATATTATCCTACATCTAACTGAGGTTCCAAAAGTCATTGCTATACGTAACACAGTGAATGGTTAGGTACATGTTTTGGTTTTATAACCATGTAATTTACAGCTGTATACAGCATACTAATTATCAAACGATCAAATCGTCATCTTCCAAATCCCATCCATTTTCCAGAATCCAGACACCACGCTATCTGCACCTTTTTTGTGGTTTATCCAGCACGGAGGCGGAACTGACCATGCGTCCTCACGGCCATGGTCGTACAGCTTTTTTTCGGGAAAAGAAAAGAAAAATCATCTGATGCATTTTGCCCCCTCGACCCCCACCGGGGCTTGCACTTTGCAGCCTGGCCCCTGCTTGTGGGGGGTGTTTCACATCCCCTGACAGTGGCTGCCGCCCCAGGCCCCTGACGAACAGGGACACGCTGGGCCGGAAGCCCAGCTCCGTCCCTGTCCCATCCCCCAGCAGGGAAACCTTTCCATTGTTGCGCTGAAAACTCTGAGTTTTTTTGACCGAAGCAGCAAAAAACGTCGCGTGATTTCAATATTTAAAGCATACACGCGCGGCGCGAGCCTGTAGTGCGCACAAAATCTTTGCGCGTGACAGTTGGCACGCGCAGGAGTTTGTATCGAAAAGGAGGCAGGCGCAGAAAACTCACTGTTTTCACATAAGCAAGGCTCCGCGCGTTCCAAACAGAACAGTTGTTCGAATCTTCACAGCATGATTTTCCGATAAAATATGTTAAGTGACCCAAGTCCCAATTTATTTGATATTGAGTTTTGAGAAACTGAAATCCTTGTTTCATCTCGTATAAACATGAGTGTGGGCAGTATCTCACTATATCTTGCCAGCACCCAGTCCCATGTGCCAACTGCCAGAGAACAGCAAAGACCTGCCTTTACAAGGGACGGCAGTATGAATAATGAATAACACGTCATGTTACATTGAACAATAGAAATTGAAAAGTAGAAAACATAGACACAATGGGTAAATAGCATCATCAATCATGCTGCTGGAAATACACAATTTTCACAACAGGAACGGAAACTTGGGATAATAATAAATCAAACTTCTCTAAAAACTCGCTTCCTATTTCTCCTCTTTAGGAGTGCTGTCAGGGCATTGGCTGACCCTCATTCTCAAGTGGTCAGAGCATTGACCTGACAGAGGAGTGACGGACCGCGGAGGCCTCCCTTCCCCGGAAATATCAAATGCAGGGGCTGAGATTTCTTCAAAAACAGAAAAAGTACAAATCGACTTGTGTGGATAGAATTTTACCTGAGGTACAAAAAGCACTGGAAAGGTCGTGTAAATTTCCCCCAAAAAATTTGGCCAAGCCACTCTCCCCTAGAAAAAGGTTCATTCCGCCACCCCTGTGCTCAGTTTCTCCCTAACTCACGGGAAGATTTGTAGAACAGTGTAGTTAATTTAACATAACAAATATTTAATTAGTTTTTCAACACACACAAATAATGATTAATCCTAGACTTTTCCTTTCACTTACCGACTGATGCAAATCAACCAGAACTCATAAAGTTCTTTGCCAGGTTAGACTGTTTTTGAGTTTGTACAAAACAAAAAGTTCTATTATAAAAGTACCACATGATAACAGTAGATCTGCAAAACGACCAAAACACAGTCACTCTCTCACTGGGATCATTTGAACCAATCTTTCTGCCGGTAGAATGACTTTGTGGATCTCCGAACTTTCTGAAGATTGGGTCTCTCATAGAAGGGTAACTTGTTGTCCAAGGCAGGTTCGAAGTTGTATAATTTGTCGACCTCATCTAGGAAATCGTGTCTGATGCCTCGTACTGTTAAATCTGAGGGGATCGAGTTTTATTTTTGGGTCGTGTAATTATATAGGGGGGGGGGGGGGGGGGGGGGAGAGAATCCTGGGGAATTTGTAAGAGAAAGGAGCCCAGTGGTGCTCGATTGCTTAAGGAGAAGTATTCAAGTCGTATTTGAAATATTGAAATTTTCACCCCAAATGCAAACTTGTTTTCATGTGATACTTATTAGTTTTTGACACATGTGCACGACATGACGACATGTAAATAGACGCTAAAAACAAAAGCACGACAGGGGGGGGGTGAAAACTTCAACAAATCTGAATTTACATTATATACCTTGTGCGGGAAAGTTTGGCGTTGATTTATCCAATATGGTGTCAAGAAAGTCCATTGTTTCACATCCACTATCGCTTTGCTCGCTCTGAAAGGGTCGGGGCTGTTAAAAAACTCACAAGGAAAGTTTCTATACCGAATATCAAATATAAAGAATTGGAAAGAATGAAAGAAGCTCCTCACGATGCCCTATCTATCTCTGCAAATGTGTTACCTCTATAAAAACACTCTGTTACATGCTAACTACACTTGTGCACGTTAGACCCTATTTTGACACCTTATCAATGTGATCTAAATGATACGTCTTATCTTTTCACTCCTCTCTCTTTTCTTTCTTTCTCTCTATCATTCTATCTCTTTCTCTCTATCATTCTATCGTACTTCCTTGCTCCTTTGAATAGCAGCACTCATTGCCGCGAAAGAAGGGAAGAATAAGAACATGAGAAAAAGAGCAAGAGATACAGCGAAACGGTTAATGAGAGAGCGAGAAAGAAAGAGAGAGAGAGAGAGTGAGAGAGAGAGAGAGAGAGAGATAGAAGAGAGAGAGAGAGGCGAGCGATCTGAGAGAGAGAAGAGTATCGCGCATCTATATCATCTCTATATATAGAGGATATCTCCTAGCCTCTTCTCCTCTCTCTCTCTCTCTCGCCTCGCTCTCTCTCTCTCCTCTTCTCTCTTCTATCATTCTCTCGCGCTCTTTCTTTCTCCTATCTCTCTCTCTCTCTAGAGAGAAAAGAAGATGATACAGAAGGGGGAGCTGTTAAAAACTTTGGATTGCGCTGCATGCAGTTGCATGTGAGACTCTATAACGCACACTGTCTCTCTGCCCACAGTTGTTTCGCATCTCATCATTATTATGATGATGACTGTGCCCTTTTTTCTAGTCATCCTGACAGGGCTCCTACACTCGGTGGAGGGTCTTTGTCAGGTGGAGTGTGCCAGTTTCCAGACCTGCTGTGAAGATGAGATGGCATGTTGTATGACGTCATCGTCTACCTTGTTGGGAGCCATCGCAGCAGGTCAGTTGTGGGAGTTTTATTGCAGTTGGTTGCCAAGGAAGGGTTATTGGTTGCCAGGGAGTGTTATTGGTTGCCAGGGAGTGTTATTGGTTGCCAGGGAGCGTTATTGGTTACCAGGGAGTGTTATTGGTTGCCAGGAAGTGTTATTGATTGCCAGGGAGTGTTATTGGTTGCCAGGGAGTGTTATTGGTTGCCAGGGAGCGTTATTGGTTGCCAGGGAGCGTTATTGGTTGCCAGGGAGTGTTATTGGTTGCCAGGGAGCGTTATTGGTTGCCAGGGAGTGTTATTGGTTGCCAGGAAGTGTTATTGATTACCAAGGAGTTTTATTGGTTGCCAGGGAGTGTCATTGGTTGCCAGGGAGTATTATTGGTTGCCAGTAAAATTCGGGAGTTTTAATGGTTGGAATTATCTATGATAGCCATGGTGGACTAAGGGGGGGTTCCAACCTATTTCTTGTATGTTTGTACGGAAAAAAACAGGGCTTTCCTCAAACAAAAAAATACAAAAAAATACAAAAAAATACAAAAAATACAAAAAATAAAAACAGTTTTATATGGTAATTTACCATTATTGTTCGAACTTTTACTGTTTTTAAACATTCTTCCACGCTATTTCACGCAATTTAGCACAAAATATATACATATTTTACATATGTAGCATGCCAAAATCGCGAGAGAAATTTCCCCGAATCGCAATTTCTTACCGAGAAAATTTTCTCGAATCGTATTTTCTAAGCGAGAAATTTCCCCGAATCGCAATTTCTTACCGAGAAAATTTTCCCGAATCGTATTTTCTAAGCGAAAAATTTCCCCGAATCGCAATTTCTTACCGAGAAAATTTTCTCGAATCGTATTTTCTAAGCGAGAAATTTCCTCGAATCGCAATTTCTTACCGAGAAAATTTTCTCGAATCGTATTTTCTAATCGAGAAATTTTCCCGAATCGCAATTTCTTACCGAGAAAATTTTTTCGAATCGTATTTTCTAAGCGAGAAATTTCCCCGAATCGCAATTTCTTACCGAGAAAATTTTCTCGAATCGTATTTTCTAAGCGAGAAATTTCCCCGAATCGCAATTTCTTACCGAGAAAATTTTCCCGAATCGTATTTTCTAAGCGAGAAATTTCCCCGAATCGCAATTTCTTACCGAGAAAATTTTCTCGAATCGTATTTTCTAAGCGAGAAATTTCCCCGAATCGCAATTTCTTACCGAGAAAATTTTCCCGAATCGTATTTTCTAAGCGAGAAATTTCCCCGAATCGCAATTTCTTACCGAGAAAATTTTCCCGAATCGTATTTTCTAAGCGAGAAATTTCCCCGAATCCCAATTTCTTACCGAGAAAATTTTCTCGAATCGTATTTTCTAAGCGAGAAATTTCCCCGAATCCCAATTTCTTACCGAGAAAATTTTCTTGAATCGTATTTTCTAAGCGATAAATTTCCCCGAATCGCAATTTCTTACCGAGAAAATTTTCTCGAATCGTATTTTCTAAGCGAGAAATTTCCCCGAATCGCAATTTCTTACCGAGAAAATTTTCTCGAATCGTATTTGCTAAGCGAGAAATTTTCCCGAATCGCAATTTCTTACCGAGAAAATTTTCTCGAATCGTATTTTCTAAGCGAGAAATTTCCCCGAATCGCAATTTCTTACCGTTTATGTATAGCTTTGCCTAGCTAGGCTGTGTTTCGCACGCCCCGCCAAATGTAAAGGAGGGTTAGAACATAACAAGTATAGCTGGGTTCCGTTTATGTTCATGTACATGTATTATTTATACTTTTTTCACGCACCCACATCCTTCATTATTTTTTTGTATTTTTTTGTATTGTTTGTATGGAAAAAAACAGGAATTTTGGATACTTTTATGTATGGTCCGTACAAAAAAATACAAAAAAATACAAAAAAATAGGTTGGAACCCCCCCTGGACTAATTCTTGATATCTCTTCAGGTTTGTTTCTCGTCTCTTTGACAGCTACTGGTCTGGGAATTTGCCTCTACTTCAAGAATAGGGTTCACAGAGAAAATCCCTACACAAAAGACGATCTTGAGGGAATCTTTGCTCAGAGTATGCTAAGGAAATTAAAATCAGCCGAAATTAGCAGAGGTACAAAAAACATCATGATACCTACATTTTATTCAACGTCTTCTTCTTTGCGCTGAGTTGAGCTGCTTGACACTGTTTCCGTGCTCCGCCGAATAAAAATAAAGTATGAACAATTCAAGTGCCGAGGAAGATAATCATATATCTTTCCTTGGTCATGAAGGAAAGATATTATTATCTTCCTCGGCACTTGAATTGTTCATACTTTATTTATCAAGGCTTGATCATCACTAACAGATCGTCTCTCACCAGAGGAGACCACAGAGATACCAGTAGTGGAGGCAGACGCTCAGTGCATGGAGTACGCTAATGTTACACCCGGCCTTGTCATGGAAACGAGATCTCAAATTCCCGGTGGAGTTCTTCTGACGCCTCGATCAGGTACAACAAGTTTGACTAAAGCTCCTGTTACTACCAGTTATAGAAAAGAGACCTTTCACATGACAGTATAACATCCTCAATAATGTTCTCCATAAAATATCTTCAGGTACTGGAGGAATGTCCCAATATAACCGAGCCGTAACCCCAACGATGTCAGCTCCGGGTGGTATTGGTCACACCCAGACAGGCTCAACCTCCAGAGCCCTAACACCCGTGTTATCGGCCCCGACCGAGTTAGGAACTAGTGAAATGGTAATGGCGCAGAGTGTGGGGACATTTACTGAGAATACCAGTACTCAGGTGAGAGAGAGACAAACTTTTTTTACTTCTCAAAATATCTATATACATTGGTAGACATTACGGTATAGTAACGAAGAAGGTCTGCGCTACAATTAATTATTATTGTGTTCAATAATCAATTATCCTTGTGATAGTTGTATCCTCGATCTAATCAGGTGACATCAGCAAAGAGGACGGTGGTGACTGTCAACCTGAACATGAAAGAAAAGGAAAACATCAAATTAAACATCTTCATGAACAAATCAGGAGAGGGAGAAATAGCCCTTGGAGAGCCTGAGGTAAAGCCGTTTATTAGTCAGTGTATTACTAACTTAGAGTCGGAGCTTGCCGTATAATTTATTCTTGTTCAATTCTTCGGTGGGAGAGGCTCGCCCAAGGCAACCAATAACCATGTTCTGCATCTCTCTTGGATCTCCCTCTCTCCCTTGCCGGTCGATGTGTGCATCTCGTTAATTTCTCTGCTTTATTTCACTATCCCTATAATATCCCTCTGCTTTCTTTCACTCAGGCGGAGACGAGTTTTCCCCGTGGATTGACTGCCAGGAAAAAGGCTAATCGGACAGATTCAGCACGAAAAAAGAGCTCCGAGGGGGCAGGAAAAAAGACCTCCGAAGGGGCGGGTGGAAAAGCGACAGTTAAGAAAAAAGAGTCTGTTAAAAAGAAGACGTCTAAAAGATGATCACAGTGACTCAGGGATAGGATTTAAATTTGATAGCTTCAGGCTGTTTGTTAATGAGAATTGAGATATGAAACCGGTGATATTGTATACAAACTATTGTTACGGTTTTTAACTCTGATTAAGCGCTTGTACTATAATAGCATAATATCTAAATACTACTTTCGCTGCAGCTGCAGTGTAAAGTGTAAACATAATGGATCGTTTGAAAGGGGTTCCCCTATCCCTAGATCATATAATACCATTCAAATCGCTTGATTAAATGATTGATGCGTCCTACGATTAAATTAATTAATTCAATTAATACAGCGTAACTCACCACGAGAGAGGTTGCACTGGAAGGTTCACCACGTTCCCGTTTCCTAAAGAGGGCACGTGTAGCATCCATCGTCGGCTCACTAAAAAAGGAGGGGGGATGTGGTACTTTACCCATTGTATATGGTACTTATTTTACATAAACCATAGTATGCCCATATATGGTGTTAAAGCCACGTAGTATACCCATATATGGTACTAGTAGGCCCGTTCGCCCTACGGGCGAATTTCGGGGAAATGGTAGCTTGATTAGGGAACGCTGACATCACCTGCACCATGTAAACTTGTAAACTTGTAAACTTGTAAACTTGTGCGAATTTAAGAGATCAATGTCAGGGAGGTACAGTGCTGTTCCAGAAACTCATCACGTGAAAACTTGGCCGCTAAAGCTATCAGTAGTCGTTGATTGGCTCGCTTGAACACGTTGGCGTAATCTGTCATATTCTCTAGCCTGCTCCCTGACAGCAGCAGTTCTCCTGGACCTAGCTTAGATAAACGTTGCCTAATAGGCAATAGCGCTTGGGGTGGAAGAGCTAGACATCAGGACAGAAGTAAAAGAATGCACATCCAGGTCACTCTAATAATTGCACGTGCAAGTAAAGTTGCTAGGTGATCTCTGTCACACAATTTGCTTAGTAAGTACTAGTAGGCCCGTTCGCCCTACGGGCGAATTTCGGGGAAATGATAGCTGGATTAGGGAACGCTGACATCACCTGCACCATCCGTTCCTAGCCTATCTCTCACTTTCTCTCTACTCATGTTGGTGTACGCTCTGGGCTTCTTGACAATGTCGAGGTGCGAATTTAAGAGATCAATGTCATGGAGGTGCAGTGCTGTTCCAGAAACTCATCGCGTGAAAACTTGGCCGCTATGTAGCCGATTTGGAGATTTCTATATTCGACTGGAGTAATCACCCTTGGGCGACTTTGGGTAAAGCTATCCGTAGTCGTTGATTGGCTCGCTTGAACACGTTGGCGTAATCTGTCATATTCTCTAGCCTGCTCCCTGACAGCAGCAGTTCTCCTGGACCTAGATAAACGTTGCCGAATAGCACTTTGGGTGGAAGAGCTAGACATCAGGACAGAAGTAAAAGAATGCACGTGCAGAATTGAATTCCCCTTGGTACCCAACTGCAACTGGGAGAGAGGTCTCCACTCTCCAGGTCCCTCTAATAATTGCACGTGCAAGTGTAGTTGCTAGGTGACCTCCGTTACACAATTTGCTTAGTAAGTAGTATATGATTATGATTATGGTGGTGGAAGAAAATTTTGGATTACCTGAATGATGAATCTTTTGCAAAAGTCCTTTTGATTGTCTTACAAAAACTTTTGTTGAAGTCACTGTGTTCTAAATCCTGGGATAAAATTGGGTTACAATTGTCTTGGTTGACCCTTAATCAGTTAGAGTTAATTGGTTACTAATTACTCCACCGGGATGAAAAATACCTCAATTGACCAATTATGGAAAGGTTGGTTGAGGTAGGTACAACACGTCAAGAGAAATCCAATATAAAATACCTCAATTGACCAATTATGGAAAGGTTGGTTGAGGTTGGTTGAACTTCCGCCACTTAGACATTGCTGGTCCGTCATGCTTTTCAACTTTTCTTGGGCTGTCTAGATTGGGGATAGGATGGGTCATTAAACATGTCAGAGTGGAATCATGAAAATCAACCAGTCATCCGTGAAATATGCTCCACAGCTTGTATAAGCTAGCTATTGGTAACTGATAATTATCAGTGTGAGTATAAACAACATGAGACTAGATTAGTAGATATAGTAGAGAATACCGGCGGCCTCTAGGGTTGAACAACATGTAAACACTAAATTACCTTCATTTGTTTACAAAGTTTGTCTTGTAGTTTTTTCTCGTAATCCAACGTAGGCCACGCCTCACTAACGGACTTGGCAATCAATCTATTCGCCATTTCGAACATTTCCTCAACTTGATTTGACCGTGGTTTTTCACGTACCCCCTCCTGATTTGACCGTGGGTTTTCACGTGTAATAAGATTATACTGATCACGTGACTTTTCAATTAGTTTTGGGGCAGCGGGCAGTTTCCGGTGATGACCAGATTCCTTGCGTGGTCTGTTGTTTGCTGGCTGATTTTCCTTGTTTGTTATTATTCTCTCCTTTTTTAACACGATCGGTTTAAAGTCAGGCTTTGGAATATCTCGATAAGTCGGGGGACCCTGCAAATACATTGGACATCTGTTATGCAGTGAGAAATGACCAGGAAGAAATGAAAAATGTACAACATTTCATAGAAATCTACTAAGATAACTGAAGTTAGTACCACCGCTTTATAGATTAGCTGATTAGGTACAATGAAGTGACGAGGGTAGGCATGATTATATTTTGTAACCACGGAAACTAAGAAGACCCCCTTTGTCTCCATGGTAACGGTAAAGTCGGATTTTTTGAAACTGTCGCCCCCCTGGGTGGCGCACGAGTTTTTATTTGCGCGTCGGAAACTTGTTTTCGCTCTCACACCTTTGTTTCTTGACCAATTTCGTCAAACCAAAGTTTTACGGACTCACAAAATTATGCTCTTTCCGAAGATATGCGGTTTTTGCCGAAAAGTGAGAGCAAGTGGGGGCTGTCACGCGCAAATACGACGCTGTGCGTGAAAAGGGGTGCGACAGTTTCAAAAAATCCGACTTTACACTCTACTAGCTGTACCTTTATACTGGAAAGGTCCACCCGCTGTTTCTCAAGATCTCTGTTAATTTGTTCTTGTACTTTTTGTATTGTGGGAACGATTCCGTGAAGTCCCCCTCCGGCGTTAGATAAACTGTTACTCAATCCCCGTGACAGCCGACCTTTCGACATACCAACTGGGACAATATACATTGTATAATTATATGATTTATCTAACAACTGGGATGCCGGATGGAACCGCATTACAAAGTTTATGTGGTGTCACGGTTGAATAGTCTAAATTGCCACAGAAACTACTCACCTCCAACAACAACAGGCATGTTAAGCTTGATACCAGGTGAACTACCACGCTTTCTCTTCCCTCGCTTTTTTGTATGTTTCTTTTCAAATAGGAATTCACGTTTCTGTTTTAGTTCCTCGGACTCCGTGATGTGTGCTCTAGTTTTGGTTAAGTGATCTCTCCACATGTTGTTAGTTTACATCGTTTTGTAAGTTGTCGAGTGAGAAAGAATGACTTCCTAGTGGGGCAAGCGTTTGGTTAATGTTAAATGTAGACCGTGAAATGAGCCTCACACCCCAGCAGTTTAGTCCTGAAACCATATTCCATTGGCATACGGTACAGGCTCTTTTGACAGGAGTTTGCGCATGGGGGAGTATACCAACTAGGCATGGAGCATTGCCAAGTGCCAACCCGGGAATCTTTAAACTTTTTAAAATTCACTAACCCCAACACCGATTGGCATCACTTTCCAACAGCCGAAGAGAAGCTGCCGAAGAGAGAAAGGGGGTAACCGTATGAAGAGTTAATCGCGATGAGTCTCATTCACATTGGGTTCGATCATTTGCCCCCGGTGTTGGGGAATCTTTAAACGCTTTTGGTCGGGATTCGGGACTTTTTTCAAATTTTTTACAAATTCAAAATAAAATGTTTTCTAATAAAAAAAATATGCGCGGCGCAGATCAAATAATAAAATGCGCGCGCAGTTGGTTATGTAAAGTTAGATGTTTTCGCGCGTGCGGTACAAGCGCTCGAAAATTTGGCAAATTTATTCAGTTTCACTGAGTTAAAAAAAGGTTTTAAAAGAGAAACAATTTACTTTTGAACAACAGTAAAAGAGTAATTCATTATGACAAAAACAATATGAATAACTGAAGGTATCGAGGGGAGAAAGAGCTCAGCTTTTTAGTTTTTAACTTCTTGGGAATCGGACTAGAAAGCCGAATTTAAATACTATTTGTATTCCTTGGTAGATTTTACACTAGGTTACTGAATGTACACAATCTCAAGCTTGAGAAAATAAGGATGGCTATAATCAATGCTAGAATTATTCTCTTTTATCATTGTCTAACTCAATTAATTTTGAAACAGTTAGTAAAAACAGGATTTAAATTAAACAGAACTCAGCTATTAGCTGATTGCATTGTGTGTGGTTAGGGTCAGACTCAATTAACAACTGTCTCTATTATCAGATAATTAACCTAATTGTAGTATGTTGATGGGCAAATAGAAAAGGGTCCATCTTACTGTGACAATAACCCGTCAATTAGTTACTCAGATCAGGCGGGTTTCACTGCAGTTACCACACACACACATTTATCAAAACAACAATTAATGTCCATTCTTGACCAATATATCAAATCCTCCTCTCTCACCCAGAGAGAGAGATATGCTGTTATAGCTCAAACAATGTCGTGTTTAAACCACAACCGTTCCCCTGAATGAAGATATTCCAGCATGGCCCTGAAGAGGAGTACAACCCCAACCTGTTCTACTAGGTCTCTGTGCCACTCGTTGAAGGGGGGATGTAGTGCTCCACCTCGGATATTGGTCAAGTTTTGGAGACCTGGAAAATAGGGAGGGGTGTTAGGTTTGGAGACCTGGAAAAGGGGGAGGAGTGTTAGCGGACTCAACAACTGAATAAAAGCTCTCTTCCCTATTTCTTTCTCTCCCCTCTCTCCCCTAACTCACCCACGGCTGATGTAATGAGAGCTTGTCGAGTCAGGGCCTCCTCAGGGCTGATATGTTCGTTGAGGTGAATACTGACCACCCCATAACCACCGTTCCAGAGAGACCGGACACGCCGCGTTTTACCTGTGTCCTGGGAGGGGTTAGTGGTGGGTTAGTGGTGGGTTAGTAAGAGAGGTTAGTGGTTTGGTTAGTGAGGGGTAAGTGAGGGGTTGGTGGTGGGCCTAAAGTGAGTGCAGTAATATAGAGGTAGAAGAGTTGCACAGTCAGATGAAATAAAGTTTCAAATCCTCACCTTGGTCCTCCTGGAAGCCTCAGTTAGATGAGCCAGGGGGCGGTTCCTCTTGCCCCTTCCCACGTGGAATAAGGAGGAACAGAAAACTCTAAAACTCTCTTGGAGTGGCAGCTTGCTCGCTCGGCATGGTAGATTCTGAAAGGATGGGATTTGATTAGAAGGAAAAGAAAGGCAGAAACAAAATGATAGGAAAAATCACTAAGCAAAACCTGTGTAATTCATGAATGGGGGTGAATGGGGGGAGAGAGAGAGAGAAGAGGGAAAGGAGAGAGAAGAGGAAGAGAGAGAGAGAGAGAGAGAGAGAGAGAGAGAAGAGGGAAAGGAGAGAGAAGAGGAAGAGAGGGGTTTCATACCTTAGTGTATCGTGAGTCTAAGAGAAGGTAAGTGAAAGAACTCTTATTGCCGTGGTGCTGGAAGTGTTCTGAGACTCTATCTGCTTCTCGCAGTGTGTTCTTCATGGGCCGACCTCGCAGACACGATGTCAGTGTGGGGGAGTAACCTGAAATAATGGTTTTAGAAAGAAGCGTCCTTGGAATTGTATTGTTCAACCTCGAGGCCGCTCGGTCTTTGGTAATGAAATTAACCCTCCGCAAAAGCAATATAATAACAGGGGTGACTTCGAGTAACCAAGCTCGGTCTAGAGTCTAGAAAAGTCAAGAGAGTTGAAGTTATAGTTTTCTTACCAATAATTTCTGGAGTGTTTAAACTTTGAATTCCCTGCGGGTTTGAGAACTTTCTGCCTGCCCTGCCACTGTTGGTACAAACTAATCTCGCCCAGTCACACCACCTAGATAGACATATTGATATTAACAAAACACTTGTGTTAACACAGCTTAGATGATGTGATGGTATTAGTCTAATAGCAAAAATCAAGAATTATGAATATGTGACCACTAATAACATATGAAACAGGACCGTGCCAGGTTCAATCACAGATGGTCGAAGAATACTAAAGGTGGTTATTATAATTACTTTAATTTCCGTTCTGAATCACTTCTTGCGTTGGCTCCATCTGGGAACTGGGTGAAAGCGTCTGATTTGCTACTGACAGAAGTTGTTGTTGTACCGGCTGTGGTTCGTTGGGGTTCTATGTTTAACTCTGTAATAAATTGTCTTTATTAACCTTTTCTATAGAAAGAATTGAAGTGCATGGTGCAGTGAATGGACCAGGAAACGAATGATAGATTTTGAAAATGGCAAAATGTAGTCTACGCGCGCGCATCCCATGCTTTACAGCGCTTACAACTCTACGAATCACAATTCGCGCGCTACAACTCGTCTGCTCTTGGCAAATCACCCACATATCTGCTGCTGCAGCAGCTGCACAGCTTCAAGGGGGGGGGGGGGGGGGGGGAGTTTCATACACATTGCAGCAGCTAACAGCAGCCGCCGCAAGATATAACAGTGGTGTGAGTGTGGGGCGGGTGATGACTTACTCAAGTTGATATTTTGAACTGAGCTCGTGTCTGATTCTTCACTTAGCATATTCCTCTCTTCGTATGCTGAGGAAGGGTAATAGTTTAACTCCAACAATATGTGGTGTAGGAAAATCGATAATTTGTGGTCTCCCTCCCTCCCTCCCCCTCTGTTAATTTGCATAAATATCCGTATTGTTAATTAGACGGCCCCAAACCACCACACCCCTTTTCCTGCCTAAATATTCTAACTGCTTCTAGACTCTCTCAGTCCTCTCTCTCAAAGCACAGACATAGGAAAGTATTGGACAAGTCATTATTTTGGTCAGGTGGCTATTTTGATCTTTTTTTGACAGTGTGGTATTTTAGAGTTTAATCAGGGTATCTAGTGATGTGTGGTATTAGTTGGGGGTGAATGCTAGCCAGTCACTCAAACAAGACATAGTGTTTTTAGTGTGGGTAGTTTCGGTAATAAATAGGACTGGACTTGTAGGTAAAAGTGAAGACAAGGAGAAGAGAGCTGAGGGGAAGAAAGAAGAAAAAAAGAAAAAGATGAGGGGAAGAGAGAAGACAAAGAGAGTGTGCCTGATAAAGACGAGAAATGTGAAACTGTTTGTTGAGTAAACCATGCTCGAGTAGTGTTGCAGCTCTGTGAGGAAGCTCAGGATAAGGAAAGAGAGAGAGAGAGAGAGAAGAGAGAGAGAGAGAGAGAGAGAGATAGAGAGAGAGAGAGAGTTTAGGAGAGACGAGAAGAGATTAGAGATGAGAGATCGAGAGAGAGAAGAGAAGAGAGGGAGGGAGCGAAGAGATTAGGAGAGTGAGACGAGAGATAAGAGAGACGAGGGAGAGAGCGAGAGAGAGAGTGGAGATGTGAGGGGAGAGAGAGAGGGCGAGTGGGAGAGATAGAGAGAGAGAGAGAGAGAGTGGGACGAGAAGAGAGGTAGAGAGAGAGAGAGAGAGGAGAGAGAGAGAAGTGAGAGAGAGATGACGAGTGAGAGAGAGAGAAGAGAATGAGAGATGAGAGCGAGAGAGAGAGGAGAGAGAGAGAGAGAAGGGGTAGGAGAGAGAGAGAGAGGGGGGAGAGAGAGAGAGAGTGGTGTAGAGAGAGAGAGACGAGGAGACCGAGGACGGCGGAGAGAGAGACAGAGAGATCGAAGAGAAGAGAGAGAGATCGAGAGGGAGAGAGAGAGAGAGAGAGGAGAGCGATGATGAGAGAGGGAAAGAGAGTAAGGGGGTGAGAAAGATAGAGTGGGAGAGATAGAAAGCTCGATAACGAACTGCCCATCTGGCAAGACATGTGAGGAGAGTGTAAGAAGATTAAAATATGAATTCACTGCCATAGAAATATGTATAATAACCCTCTCTAAGTATTCCACCTCTCTCTCTTTATCTGTTTATCCTTCCATCTTTCTCTCTGCCCCTCATTTCTTACAAGTCCCATTAAACCTTCATTACACACTTAGACGCTCATAAATGGCATTTATGAAACTCTCATAAATGGCATTTATAAAACGCTCATAAATGTAATTTATAAAACGTTGATGTGGGTAGGTAGGGGAGGCAAGAACAAATCCGTGTCAGTGGCCAGTGAGTGTACAGGTGCAACTTGTAGTCCGTAGTACCAGCAGGCTGCAGGCTGGTACAGTTCACACCTCGGGTATTTTGAGCGATAGAGATAGAGAGAGAGAGAAAGACAGGGAAAGATAGAGAGAGATAGAGAGATAGAAAGGGAGCGAGTGATAGAGAGAGGGAGAGAGAGAGAGAGATAACATTGAAGATTTCATACATTCAGGACCAAGAGCAGCTAAATCAGACCCTGAGGGTTGGCAAAGTATGGTGCCGCGGTCATTACGAATCAGTCCATCAACCATTCCGCTTTATCTCTCCCCTCTCTTTCTGTCTCTCTCTCACTCACTCTCTCTCTCTCTCCCGCTTCCACTCTCTCCTACTACAGCTTTACCAGCTCTATAATAACGTCCATTGGTCACTAACTTGATTTACAGCACTGAGTGCCCCGACTCGGCCAGTTAAATAGAGGGACGGTGTTTCAGTGTCCCAGCCAGTGAAAGAGAGGGGGCGGGTAGGAGGGTGAGTGAGAAAGAAGGGTTGTGATAATCTTTGATGATTTGTCAGAACCCACCAAATATGGTATTAAATCCATTAGGATCAATCCTTCAAAATCTACTAATTGGGGGGAGAGAGAGAGAGAGAGAGAGAGAGAGAGAGAGAGAGAGAGAGAGAGAGAGAGAGAGAGAGAGAGACAGAGAGACAGAGAGACAGAGAGAGACAGAGAGATACAGAGAGAGAGAGAGAGAGGGGGGATGACCATCGACCAATCACATACACAATAAAGATTTTAATTTGGAAAGTGGGTTTGATGCTTGCAGATCAACATTTTATTGGGAACGACTCACATTCATTTACCTACCATCTTTATCTCTTCCCCTCCCACTCTACTACAGGAAAAAGCAGGAAAAAGCAGGGAAAAACCTCAACTGAGTTGTATGCAAACTTTTTGCTCACACTTTCCTTCTCTCTCCACGCATCATTTAAATACCAAGTTCACCTATTGTAACTACATTACTTAAAATACCAAGTTCACCTATTGTATAACATTACAACTACACCACACTTGAGATGCTGCTATTCTGCCTACAGCTAGAAGATGCAGCCTGCTACAGAGTGTGAGCGGGGACTGTTATTATCATAGAGGTATAACAAGTGTTTTCAAGAGTATCAAATTTCAACTTCACGCCCGCCTGATCCAGCTGTTTTTTTCCGTAAAATGATATGTAATGTAACATGTTCTGCTCCTTCATAAAACTTTTCATCCTGTTCTTTCATAAATGCATCTCTCTTTTACATTGCTCTGTGCTAGCAAGCTTCATCGGCATTGCTCGTACACGCTTGTGTGTGCTGTTTAGGGGGTTGAGCTTCATTAGCATACCATTAACATATCTTGGATTGGCAATTAACTCTCTCTCTCTTTTATATCTCTTTCTATCTCTCTCTCTTCTCTATCCCTCAAATTTACCTCTTAACGACCTACATGACAATGGACCCCATCTTAACAATCATCCTCCCTATTTTGACCCACACAGCTTTTCTCTCTCTATCTCTCTTTTTCTCCCTCTCTCTCTCTTTCTGTATCTGTATCTATCTCTCTCTCTCTCTCTCTCTCTCTCTCTCTCTGGCTTCTCATGATGATGCTGAACTTCTTGACTTTATTATGATACCAGGACCACTCACCCCAGCAGCCACCGCTGAGACAAAGTTACCGATATATATGCTTGCCGGAAGTTTTTCTTTTTCTCCTCTTCTTTTCAGAACTCCCGCAAAGTGGCTCCACACAAGGTGTTCGATAGGCCGCAAGCCAATCAGATCCGAGAACGAAAGTCACGTGATCAATGGGAGCCAATCAGAAGCCAAGGTGACGTCATGTGTTCAATCAGAAAGGGAGTGTTTATATAATTTGGTTTGGGGGAATGGATTGAGGAAGAAGGTAAGGAAGAAGGAGAGGGAGAAGGAGAGGAGAGGAGAAGGGGGAGAGAGGGAGCGATAGAGGGAAGATATAACGGAGCTGAGGTCTTTTTACCAGCCCTTCCTCGAGAAAGGGCCCGACCCAAAGGGAAAGGGGGGGGGGGGCGAGAGGGCGAGAGAGGGGGGGGTGGGAAAAAATGGGATGAAGGGAATAGTTATTGAATACATTTTGGGAAAGTACCTGAGGAGAGAGAGAGAGGATAGGAAAAGAACCGATAAAAAAAATGAAAGGGGGGGATGAAGGGAAGAAAGAGGAGGGGGAAGAGAAAGAGACAATAGAAAGTTTAAAACCCCCGGAAAGAAGGGCGGGCTGGGGAAAGGGAAAGAACGGAAAACTGGTTTAGAAAATGGATTAAATTTTGGAAAATGAACCCTTGGGGGAGGGTGGAATGTTGCAAAAGCCCTTTTTATAAATAAACCCATTACAAACTACAAAGTCTAAACTTAAGAACCTACAAAAAATGGGTGATCTACTAATCCTGCGAAACCCAAATTCCCTTTTAACCCTTTCCCCTTTTTCCTAACGATTAAGGGCATTTGACATACCCAAATTCCAGGTTTCGCTGCCTTTTTAAAGTTTTTTTAAAATCCTCTTCTCCCTTTAAAAATTCCCTTTTTTTCCCCCTTTTTTTCTTTTCCCTTTCCCCAATCTTATCTTCTTTTCCCTTCTTTCAATAGAGTCTTCTTCCTCAATCTACATAAACGTCAAAGATCAATTCAAAATTTTCAGAAAGACGTGAAAAATCAGATGGAAAGGAATTAAAAAGGGAAAAAGGGAGGAACTTGCGACTCTAGTCTACACTCAAATCTACGTGACTCAAACTAATTTTTAAAAGAGTCCAAATAAAGTCTAACTCAGGAGGGTCTACTAAAAAGTTCTAAAAAAGGGGCATTTTTAAACAAAAGTCTACTGAAATCTTATATGAGGATAAAAAGACTGGCAGAAGTTCTTTCATTTTTTCCCCTCCCAAAGGCGGCCCCTGGAAATTTGTTAATTTAATTTCCGAGGTAAAACTGGTTTAAATCACCGAGGAGATCCTGAGGCTTCCAAGGAAAGGCAGGGGTTTAAAATCGGGTTTTTGGGAGGTTTTGGTTAAAATTTTTTTTTTTTTTTTAGAAAAAAAAAGGGAAAAAAAACCCAAAAGAAGGAAAGTTAAAAATCTTCCCAATTTGGGAATTTTTTTTAAAATTTTTAAAGGGAAAATAAAAAAAACAAAAAGGGGGGGAAAATAAGAAAAGGCAAAAGGGGGAAAAAAAAAGTTTAGGGGGTTTTTCCTCCATGCGTTTTTTTTTTGAAAGTTTTTGTTTTTGCCCCTGAGAAGGCTACTCGATCGCCACATCCTACTACATCCTCGGTCAGTGGCTCTAATTGCTTCGAATACGCCACTTCAGAGTTCTCTCAAGTTATATAGGTGTGTTTCTATACTCCTATCGATTATATCTCTATCTCATATCTTTACTCGTCTCATTCACTCTTTCTCTCTATCTCAATAGACGTCGTTCCTCAGAGTCTACAGACAGCAAGTCTACTGTGATAGCAGATGTTGCATAAAATATTTCAATGAACACAGAGCTGTGAAAAAATCATAGATCGAGATGGAATTAAAAAAGAGTAGAAAGGGATCAGAAAAGGTGTGCGGACTCTAGTGCTACACTCTAAGTCTACAGTGGACTCTATATCTAAATTTAGATTTAGATAAAGAGTCCAAATAAGTCTAAACTCTAGGAGGACTCTATCTCTAAAAAGTCTAAATAGGGCGGACTCTTTATCTAAAAAGTCTACAAAGAGCGGACTCTATATCTACATAAATCTAAATTAGACATAGAGTCCGCCATTCTCAGCGAACTCGAGATTTCGGCCGTTAGGCCGGAAACGAGAGTTTGCTGTACCTCTATACTAATTGAGAAGTGTTAGGGCCATTATTTGGGTTCGAGGTTAGGGTTAGGGTTATGGTTAGGGTTAGGTTTTGGGTTGGTTTAGGATTTTAGACATAGAGTCCGGGTTGGGGGATTTGGCGCCAAAATGTACCAGGGGACTCTATGTCTAAAAAGTCTACACAGTGCGGACTCTATATCTAAAAAGTCTACACTGGGCGGACTCTTTATCTAAATTTTTTTCAAAGTCTAACTGTAGATAAAGAGTCCGCTTTTAGATATAGAGTCCGCCTTGAATTTAGATAAAGAGTCCGTTAGCACTAGAGTCCGCCCACCATCAGAAAATGACTGTGTCGTGTTTTTGTAGAGATGGGGGATAGGATGGGAGATAGGATAGGGTCTACAATTATAATTGCAGAGGCAGGATGGTAGTAACGAGGGGCCTGCTGCTAGGAGGGACATGATGGTAGGGGGAGGGGCAGCTCTCTGTGTGTTTGTGTGTGTAATTAGCATCCAACCGATGCACTGTCCTTATTAGAGCCAGTCATTACTTACCTTAACCTACACTCGCCGTAAATTGGGGGAGGGGTCAAGCTCTCGCTCTCTCTTCTTGTCTCTTTCCCAATCTCTCTTCGATTTTCTACCCATTTTTAACTCGATTATCTGAATTCATTTCCTCATTGCACCCATAAACTTCTCACAGTTTTTCTCGGTCACTCCAACACAGGAAGTGAAGAGAATGGAAAGTGTTCAAAAGGGGGGTGGGGGCATGTTATTTTTTCCCACGGGGCTACCCCGGGGGCCCACTATTATCCACACATCACAGGAAATGTCAAATACACCGACCTGTCACTGTCAGAAAGAGGGGGACATGTGAAAAGACAGCGGCGAGAAAGAAAGAGGTGAAGGAGGTTTTTAAAACAGGTGCATTGAAATAACACGGAAATGGAAGTTCGATGTTTTGGGAAATATGCATCGGGGGTGTGTATGTTTTGACATGTGTACTAATTGTATGAGCATTGTATAGAGAAGGAAGGAAATATGACACCGAGAGAAAGAAGAGAGCGAGAGAGAGAAGCGAGGAACAAAGAGACGAGAGAGATAGAGAGAGAGAGAGAGAGAGAGAAAAAGAGGAGAAAAAAGAGAGAGAGAGAGGAAAGAGAGAGAAAACAGATGAGAGATGAGAGAGAAACAAGTGAGAGAGCGAGTAGAAGAATACGAGAGAGCGAGAGAGAAGAGAGAGCTCTAGTAGCTCTCTCTCTTCTCTCTCTCTCTCTCTCTCTCTCTCTCTCTCTCTCTCTCCCTTCCTCTCTCTCCCCTCTCTCTCTCTTCTCCCTATCACGGTTTCGAGATGCGTACTTCTCAAGGAGCGAGAGTGGCTTTGGAACCCAGTGGCACAGAAGTCCAAATCTTCCAATCCGGTTTTGACCGGCAGAATTGTAAAACCGGCAGAGAACCAAATCACTTTTCCCCAAAATTTTTCATTTTAATCATTCCGGATAGCCTCTAACAACTTTATGTAAGCGGCGACACCTTTTAAATGGAGTTTTTAGCGCTAAAAACGCGCAATAGAAAACGCGAGCAAAAACCGGCAGAATATCAGGTATATATTGGCAATATTTTCGATTTTCCGGCAGAAACCGGCAGAAATCGGTCATCGGTTTTTTGACATTTCCGGCAGAATTGAAAGCTTGTGCCACTGGGCTTTGGAATGGTTCCCAATTAGAGAGATATTTGAAAACATCAAGCATGCTCTAACTTTATCTCTGATCTCTATCTTATTCAATATCTCTCCCTATCTTTCTAAATATCTCTCTCTCTCCCTCTCCGTATTTTATACACCTCTCCCAGGTGGCACTATTATTACAGATGGCATCAAATAAATGTTCTTTCAACTGCTTAGTACAATCCATTTTATACCGTCTAACTGCATCAAGAGGGTACAAGGCTAAATGCACCGGGCACCCCCCCCCCCCCCCGGCCCCTCAATCTAAAACTGGCAATGCACCCGCCCCCTCACTCTAGACAGCCAACCTTGCCACATATCTCCCTCATTCTACCATCACACTAAATATCATAGCTACCTTGACTACTGCAGCTGTACTGATTGAACACGTGGACGCTACATAATAACACACCCGTGTCTTTAGCCCCTTGGCACCCTGGTACATACACCGCTGAGACAAGAGTGAGAGAGAGAGAGAGAGAGAGAGAGAGAGAGAGAGAGAGAGAGAGAGAGAGAGAGAGAGAGAGAGAGAGAGAGAGAGAGAGGGAGTGAGAGAGAGAGAGAGAGAGAGAGAGAGAGAGAGAGAGAGAAAGAGGGAGAGAGAGGGATTGAAAGAGAGAGAAGAGCAGTGCAGTAGTGTTGCCAAATGGCATTATCGCCGATCTGTGACTAAACACTGCTCTGCTGCAGCACACATCCCTCCCTCGGTATACAAACAAACAGACACAACCACACACACAACCATACCCACAAACACAGTTGAGTTGTGATGACAGGAAGATTGACACAACTTATCGTATGAAAGCGAGAGAGACTCATTAGGAAGATAGAGAGAGAGGGAGAGAGAGAGTGATATAATAGGAAGATAGGAAGATAGAGAGAGAGAGAGAGAAAGGTAGGGTTGATGGGGATACCGTACAAATGTAACTGTGTGAGTGTAACAGACCTAGATCATCTAGTAGATACACAATGATATAGACAGTGTGACACATTCGCTGAAACCTTACAGTGAATTGTACAGCAAACTTTCACCGCCAAATGATTATCCGGCCATCTCAAGGTGCTAGATGTTTACATAAAATACTGAACTCCCCCTGTCTAATCCCTCCATTTCTCTCCTTCTCTTTATTCTCACATTTTGATCTTTCCCGCCAAGCAGCAAGCTAGGTTGTTTACTTTAGAAATCTCTTTCCCCTCTTCTCCCCTACACACACAGACACATAAACCGAGTCTACAACTTACACCTCGGAGTTCGGTATCCATGGAAACAGGTGTGTTTGTTTTTCTTGTCTGTGTACTGCAGTTGTTAAACCGTTCACTGTCAGATTAGACAATCATAGCAGTGAGATGGAAAATATAAACATATAAACATAAAGATAGAGTTAGGCGTGGTGGAAAGATACACAATACCTACCACACTATTTCTGCAGTGTGTGTACTTCCTTACCAGCTTACTCCAACATTTGGCAGAGTCCCAGCACATTGGGGGAGGGGGGGGGTGTCTAGACTCCAGCTTGATAGTTTTGTTTCCCCCCTCAACCCACTATTATAGACACCTTTTGATTCTCATAATAAATGAGGTTTTTAGTGAGTATTGAGGAATAGGGGGCTAATAATTAAGATCTGTAGAGGAAGAACACATTGAGGGCTGTTTTCAGGGGGTTATATTGAGAAATAGGGGTGAGAGAAATAGAGGGTGAGAGAAATAGAGGGTGAGAGAAATAGAGGGTGAGAGAAATACAGTGAAATAAAGAATATAGTGGTAGAGAGAGAAGGAATGAGAGAGAGAGAGAGAGAGAAGTGAAATCTTCCACAGCTTGTGGTGAGGGGCCAGGAGGTAGTGTAGTGGGGGGCGCCTATTACGGGAGACAATAGCGTGAATTACAACCATCTTTCAGCACTCTCTCTCTACCTCTCTCTCTACAACTCACTATCTTCCTCTCTCTCTCACTATCTCTACACTAACCCCGTCTATCCCTATACCCTATCGCCTAGCCGGAAGCTCCAGAACAGTTTTAACAGCAATTACCTCTATTGTTAACCCCCAGTCGCACCCATAATTAACTGAAATTCCTGATGGGATGAGAGAGTCACGTGACCCGAGTTAACCAATCAGGAGTGAGGAATTGATCACGTGACTCGAGTTAACCAATCAGGAGTGAGGAACTGATCACATGACCAGTATTTTACACCAAACGGTTTTCCTGTTGTACTGATTTTGTAGAGAGGGTGGTTACTTCAACAGAGAGAATCGACAGAGTGTAGAAGATTTCAGAGATTTCAACACCCGAGTATGGGATGGAGAGGGTCACAAAGAAATAGGAGAGAAGATTGTATTGTCAACGATTTGGTGTGTGTGGACAGCCTCGAAGAAGAAGGTTTCATATTCTAAAGACAGAGATAATATGTGTAATCTTCTAGAGACAACTACATGCACAGGAAGCTACTCTTTCTCCACATGTCACCCTTAGGGTGCCCTAAGGGTTATAATAATCCAGGAGCAGAGCTGGAGACAGGGACTCTCTTTCACCCCTCTATTATATAGTAAATGTAACACATACACACACTCTCTCTCTCTCTCTCTCTCTATTTCTCTCTCACTCTTTCCTATCTCCTGGCTCTCCTTCAAGTGTTTAAAACCCCCTCTCCCTGGCGACTCAAACCATATGCTAGGCAGGATCTAATTTCAAAGAAGCAGCTGTTTTCAATTTGCTGAAGCCAGCTCTTTTACCCAGGATAGACTCCGGCATCAAAACAACAATATAAATATCACAGTTTTCTCCCCTACCTTATTTTTCCAGTTACCCCTACACATAAAATCCCGTTTATGAAATATCTTTCCCCATTCCCCATAAAACTTCCCCCTTCCCTCATTTCCCCCTCCCCATTCTCCCTCCCGTTTATAAAACTCACTGTGCCGACTCTGTCTGGTACAGGCATCCTCCGCTTCACAAACTGCAGTAATAATGTGACGCTGCAGTTTGTCAAGATATCGGGCTACGTGAAACTGGCCACTGTCCTCGGCTAGCATCAACTGAAAGTGATTAACAAATAATTTTACTACGCAGTATCTACATAGTGTTTAGGTA
Organism: Hormiphora californensis; assembly: GCA_020137815.1. NCBI lineage: Eukaryota > Metazoa > Ctenophora > Tentaculata > Cydippida > Pleurobrachiidae > Hormiphora > Hormiphora californensis. The sequence continues at coordinate 4,247,354 of CM035359.1, forward strand.
GACTGAGTGAAACAATGATTTATGATCATGAAAATCCAGCATTAAATCACAAAATCATGATAATCGTTATTCCCATGGGGAAAGGCAAGATGTGTAAAACTAAAAATTGTAATATTACTCACAGCAGTTTGGCCGTCTTCATCACACAGTTCAATGTCAGCATCACTGTTCACTAGGAGCTCCACAGCGTTCAAATGACCCCACATTGCTGGGGGAATGGGATGAACTATTAGGAATTTAATTCCTTCAATAAAAAATTGTATCTGCTCAATTCTTAAAGTTCACCACACCCACCGGCTATGTGAAGTGGAGTTAGACCATCAGATGAACGGTTATTTGGATCTGCACTAGAGTCCAACAAAACAGCAGCTATTTCCAGGGATTTGGGCTGCTGACAGTCCAACAGCAAGATGGAACGGCGACAATCCACCTTTTCTTTTAAGCAACAGATTTGGGTTTGCTCCCTCTCTAATTAGTTTACGGACCTCCCTGAAAGGTTCGATGTTGTCAAACAATTGTTAAAACACAGGTACAAAATGTGTTATAAACATAAAAACCAGCACAAAGACCCAGCCATTTTCCGGCCGTGGGCTTCTGTTTGAAAGAAGAATACCAACTCACCGAAGGTTTCCGTCCTGAACGGCTTTAAAAAGTTCATATTCGGGACGACGCTGGTCGTCACAAACAATCCTCATGATTAACGAGTCAAAACAACACTTTTCAGGAAAAGTTTTGAGTAGCGAATTTCAATTCGAGGGCTTTGAAATTTTTAAGGCGGCTCGTCGCGTCGTGAAATAATTTTATTTTTTTGCGCGGCTTAAGTTACGCGCAAATAAAACACGCGCAGTTGGTGTTTGGTTTCGGGGACCACATCCCTATCTGAGTGCCCTGCCAATGTCGCAAGTTTGAAGAGATAAACAAGGAAGGTAGTCCTAAGCATTTGTGTCAAATGCAGGAATTTTTAGATAACCATGCGAGACCTTCACTAAAAGTAGGCTATTGGTCCCTAGAAACACCAAAAAAAAGTCTACGGCCTAGACTCCCCGAGAACATCTCTTAATTTGGCGTTAATTGGGTATAATTGGCTAAAAATGAAATAAAAATTCAAAATCATCGTAGAAGGTCGTAATTGGTCGCAATCGTTCAGAAATATTATTCTTATCATCTTAAGATCATAAAAGTGACCCAACTATGTAAAATTGGTTCCCAATTTGGCGTTAATTGGGTCAAATTGGGTCTAAATTGGGCAAAAATTGAAAATCGTCGTAGAAGGTCGTGGTTGGTCGCGATCGTTTGGAAATAGCAACCTTATCATCTTGAATTCAAAATAGTGACCTAGTTGTGCCAAATTGGTGCGTAATTGGTCCTAATTGGGCCTAATTGGCTAAAAGTTAAGCTTTTTTATGTTAGAACAAGACCGTCAATTTTCGCCCTGACTGGGGAAACAATTTGGAACAGCGAAATTCCTTCACCAACGTATCCCTAAGGGTTTTCTGGAACAACTATGAGCTTTGGAACTTGCAGCTTGAGGGGCATTATGGTCATTTCCGGGTGTGTGTGTCATCTGTTATTTCAGGCTGAGACCAATATTATAAATAATTTTAGAATTGGAGTAGAGATACAAATCAGGGCACTAAAGTGTGTAGCGTCCTCATATTAGTGGGGATAGACACCCATGAAAATTTCCTATCTCATTTGGTTAATTGGATAATTGGTTAACTAGATGTATGTATAGCCGTATTTCAGCTATTATTCAGTTCATATTGCATACGACCGACCATGTTTTGTGGCTTAGATAAGGTGTAAATAACCATGAGGCACTGATAGATATCCTTCAGATGTTGCTAGAAAGCCTTCAGATGTTGCTAGATACCCCTAGAACTCCTTAGATATACCTATAAGCCTCCTAGAAACCCCTTAGACTCGAACAGATCCCGTCAGAGCCAACAAGATTCTACTAAGTACCCTTCAGACCCATTAGATGCCCCTTTGAGAGTTCAGACGCTTCTATATACCCCTCAGAGCTACCTAGATACCCTCAGAACTTCTTAGATACCTCTAGACAGTCTAGACCCCCTCAGGCCCTGTTGGATACTTCTCAGGTCTTGCTACTTGCTAGATACCCTAGATAAAACCCTCCAAGATACCACTCAGATTATACTAAATATCCGTTAGACCGATCAGACGTAAACATACCCTAGACCCTTCTAGCTTCTTATCACTCTCATAGACACCCTCAAAACATTCTACATACTCTCGAAATAATCTACATAGTAGGGTTTTATGGTTCTGTGGAGTACCTAATGGGGTATGGGTGGTCTCTAGAATGGCCTGGTCTCTGAGAATGACATGAAGGATCTTATCGAGACTTGAGAAGTATCAAGAAGGGTCTAATGTGTATCTAGTAGAGTCTGAGCAGGTCTTATGGGTATCTAGAAGGATCTGAAGGGCATCTAGTGGAGTCTGAGGGGTAATGGGTATCTACTGGGGCCTGAAGGATCAGGAGGGATATCTTGTAGGGGTATTGTTTGAGGGTTTATTATATGAGTATCTAGGATGGTTTAGGGGCATCTAGCATTCTCGCAAGATCTTAGGGGTATATAACAGGGTCTGAGGGTGTCTAGGGGTATCTAAGAAGGGTCTGAACTGTTCAAAGGCTATCTAACGGGTCTGAGGGGTACTTATTTGAATCTTGTGGGCTCTGAGGGGTATCTGTTCGAGTCTGAGGGGTTTCTAGGAGAGTTGTAGGTGTATCTAAGGAGTTCTAGGGGTATCTAGCAACATCTGAAGGCTTTCTAGCAACATCTGAAGGATATCTATCAGGGCCTCATGGTTATTTACACCTTATCTAAGCCTCAACACATGGTCGGTCGTATGCAATATGAACTGAATAATAGCTGAAATACGGCTATACATACATCTAGTTAACCAATTATCCAATTAACCAAATGAGATAGGAAATTTTCATGGGTGTCTATCCCCACTAATATGAGGACGCTACACACTTTAGTGCCCTGATTTGTATCTCAACTCCAATTCTAAAATTATTTATAATATTGGTCTCAGCCTGAAATTACAGATGACACACACACCCGGAAATGACCATAATGCCCCTCAAGCTGCAAGTTCCAAAGCTCATAGTTGTTCCAGAAAACCCTTAGGGATACGTTGGTGAAGGAATTTCGCTGTTCCAAATTGTTTCCCCAGTCAGGGCGAAAATTGACGGTCTTGTTCTAACATAAAAAAGCTTAACTTTTAGCCAATTAGGCCCAATTAGGACCAATTACGCACCAATTTGGCACAACTAGGTCACTATTTTGAATTCAAGATGATAAGGTTGCTATTTCCAAACGATCGCGACCAACCACGACCTTCTACGACGATTTTCAATTTTTGCCCAATTTAGACCCAATTTGACCCAATTAACGCCAAATTGGGAACCAATTTTACATAGTTGGGTCACTTTTATGATCTTAAGATGATAAGAATAATATTTTTGAACGATTGCGACCAATTACGACCTTCTACGATGATTTTGAATTTTTATTTCATTTTTAGCCAATTATACCCAATTAACGCCAAATTAAGAGATGTTCTCGGGGATTCTAGGCCGTAGACTTTTTTTTGGTGTTTCTAGGGACCAATAGCCTACTTTTAGTGAAGGTCTCGCATGGTTATCTAAAAATTCCTGAAATGGGCACTTTCTTACGCAAATGCCTAGGACTAAGGTGTCGCCAGCTTGAACAAAAGGCTGAAGGGAAATTAGAAAAGGGTTGAATAAATGAAAAGGGTTTCGGTTATTCCCATTTTTGAACCTTTTTGACCAGAGGTAAATGTCCTCTTACCAAAATTTTGCAAATTGGTCAAGAAATAGCTTTGATATGCTCAAAAACGTTGAAAAAAGTGTGAAGAACTTTGTGAGTGACGTTGACTGTATTGTGCGGGACGTTGACTGTATTCTAAAGAGTAAAGAGTAAAGAGATCTAAATCTTTTTTGGTGACACTTGGCGCGACCTCCCCCCCCCCCCCCCCCCCCCCCCCCCCCCCCCCCCCGCGGGGGTTGCGCCAGGTGTCATGACTTTGTCACCAAGATCTTTTTCTATTTAGTATTTAGTTCAACCAGGACCTCTTCAGATAGATGTTCTAAACTGTCATTGGCCTGATCTGGCTGGGGAACGAAGAAAAACGGATCAGAAGAGTCTTCTGATCCGTTTTTTGAAGATATCTCAGCCTCTGTGAGATGGGCATGTAGCATAAAATGAGCAACGTCACACAACAAGGAACATACATGAAAAGTAGAGGATTTCCTGGCTGGGGAACGAAGCTACTTGACGACTTGTGTTAGGCTAGCCTTCCCTGCCAGGCCAATGCTAATATGCTATGAAGTCTGACAGCACCTTCCTCAAGAAGAAGTTCTTGCTTTATAAATAATACTCTCACAATTGATGGCAGAATGATTGCAATAATCCCCACTGCCATCAATGCATTGATTCATTGGTGGCCTCTGGCCAGACATGTATGGATGACAAGCGTGTCTCAATTGATGATGCTGTTACAAGTGCTACACCTCCAAATTAGTATATAGCGATGATGTAACATTAATTTCCATCTGAAAATCACACAATTGTGCTGCTCTCGCCGAGTCTGATCTCGGTTTAGTGCACCACTATATCACACTCACAGTCGAACGTGCACGGGAAAAGTGCCTTGTCTAGCCCTTTGTCTAAGTCGGTCAAATACTCTTTCAAGCTCTGTTTACTGTCCTTGACTTGGATAATTTATCAAGTTCTTATGATAAACAGCTTGTTCATATCATGATATGAACAAGCTGTTTAATTTGTTAATATCTAACTGGTATATATGAAATGATATATCGCGTACTATAACGAGTGTGATCACATGGAGTGAATCTTAAAAGAGATTGCTCATGATACAGATCTGAATTCAGAGTGGGATCTTGTTAAAATGGAAGGATACAAACTCTCTCGAATGCACACACTTCTATCTCTTCAATCTTCTTGTACACTCAAGCATACGGCTCATCTGAGCATGTGAGACTAGCCCCCCCCCCCTTATCCATTCCTCATTCATCTCTGCTGTGTGAGTTTTATAAAAAATATACACATTCTATTGTCTTGTCGAGTCGAAGTTCAGTTACGATCAGGGATACTTATTACTTAAATTTTTAGCAATTATCATCTCGGCCGTTTGTTTTGAGAACCATATGTCATCTTGATTCACTATAATTACACCTTGATCTCGAAGAATCCTTTGAGGTACGTGTTAGCAAGCACTTTGTACAACACTCCCTCGGCTGTGTGAAACTGTTCTTTATAACGTAATTATACAAGAAAGAATTGGTATGCAGTTGATCATGGTTTAGTAGTTAGATAGATGTTCTAAACTTTTCAACACAATTTTAAATAAATTAATTTGATCATTGGTAGTAGATTAACTTGATTGTATGAGCACTCATTGAGCAGTGACGACACTTATATAATATATGCACAAATATACAGCTTACATGTATATCTCGTCATCTTGATGATTCTAACTTAACAAGCATTTTTACTCTTTCAATTTTACTTCAAGATATTTGTTAATAAGAAATTATGAATCACGAATTCATACGTAGTCAGGGCATATGATGTTAGATTTTCGGCATAATTGTTATAAAGCTAATTCCACTTCTAGGAGGTCCTATTGGGTCCCTAGAACCACCAAAAAAAATGTTCGCGATTTGGTGGATGAAGAAGTTGGGTTTCCGGGCCACGCCCTTCTACCTATGTTTTGAGCCTGAGGCAAAAAACGCCAAAACTGCGCTTAGGGGAGGAGTAGGGACAAAATCAAGGGCACTAGAGTGTTCAGCGTCCTCGCATTAGTGGGGGTAGGTGCTGGAATTAAGTCTCTATCTTTTCTGGTTAATTGGATAATTGGATAATTAGCTCTGCGCATAGCCGTTTTTGGCCATATGGCTATAGCCATGTTAGGAAAGGAGTAGAGACAAAACCGAGGGCACTAAAGTGTTCAGCGTCCTCGAATTAGTGGGGGTAGGTGCTGGAATTAAGTCTCTATCTCATATGGTTAATTAGATAATTGGATAATTAGGTCTGGGCATAGCCATTTTTGGCCACATGGCTATAGCCACTTAGGAATGGTTTATCGACTTTTCATTGGTGCCATTTTGTTCAGAAACAAATTTCAATCTAAGAGTTGTGGAAAAATTTAGAGCCTATCTCTTACAGTTTTGGCGTTATTTGCGGTCAAAGTATGCCAAATCAGCCGAAAATGCCAAAAAATTAGTTAATTGGCCTACTTTGACCGCAAATAACGCCAAAACGGTAAGAGATAGGCTCTAAACTTTTCCACAACTCTTTGATTGAAATTTGTTTCTGAACAAAATGGCACCAATGAAAAGTCGATAAACCATTCCTAAGTGGCTATAGCCATGTGGCCAAAAATGGCTATGCCCAGACCTAATTATCCAATTATCTAATTAACCATATGAGATAGAGACTTAATTCCAGCACCTACCCCCACTAATTCGAGGACGCTGAACACTTTAGTGCCCTCGGTTTTGTCTCTACTCCTTTCCTAACATGGCTATAGCCATATGGCCAAAAACGGCTATGCGCAGAGCTAATTATCCAATTATCCAATTAACCAGAAAAGATAGAGACTTAATTCCAGCACCTACCCCCACTAATGCGAGGACGCTGAACACTCTAGTGCCCTTGATTTTGTCCCTACTCCTCCCCTAAGCGCAGTTTTGGCGTTTTTTGCCTCAGGCTCAAAACATAGGTAGAAGGGCGTGGCCCGGAAACCCAACTTCTTCATCCACCAAATCGCGAACATTTTTTTTGGTGGTTCTAGGGACCCAATAGGACCTCCTAGAAGTGGAATTAGCTTTATAACAATTATGCCGAAAATCACCATGAAATTGACATCATATGCCCTGACTAACGTATGAATATACTCTGCAAGTTACTGTATAAAATTAGTTTCCGATTTCACTAACACAACGCATAGTCTTCTACGCTTTTCTTTTCTATGGTTTATTTTCTATGATGATCCGTCGATCCGATAGTGAAATGGCCGATCTGCATTTCAAATATTTCAATAAGCATGCTACTTATTGGGATCACCACTTTACCAGAGAACCCCCCACACTTTCAGATCGAGTAGTTAAATACCCAGTGAAGTCATATACACGGGCCCCTGGTCACCCTAATAGCTGGTTCCCCCTATAGCGGGGTCTCCCATTATCACCCAGCTCTTTGCTTCAAATTCAAATTCTTATACATATTATATAGCGGCAAGTACTTGTCTTTTATTCAAATCTGCTTAGCGTATTATTATTGTTATTGAGCTAACACACGTCAATTTGCTATGACATCCTCCTATTTAATATTAAATTAATTAAATACCTCTGTAATAATATTTGGCAGGGTCACCTATGTGATATAAATGCAATGGTTCATTACGTTGGGGAGAATGAAGAATGGCAATGATCAAATAATTCTTCTTTGCACAGGTCTCAATTATAATTCTAACAGTTATTATGACTATAATATGTAGTATATTATATGATTAGATGACTGGTTAAAATGGTCTATTACTTTTTAGTGCACGAGGCCGAAGGCCGAGTGCTCTAAATACAACAATAATGAACCGAGACCGACAGGTCGAGGTAGATTCTTTTACTTAGCTGCCGAGCCTGCGAGGCACGCTAAGTGTAACTACTGAGCGAGCCTGCGAGCTCTGTAGTTGTACTTTTGGGCCGAGCCTGCGAGGCCTAAAAGTGAAAGAATCTTTAACATTATTGTTGTGTAATAGAGCATGTAAAAGCAGTCATCTAATTTTATTAGATGATTTTGGAAACAAACTGAGTGAACGAGATAAAGATTGAGTGAGAGAGAGAGAGAGAGAGAGAGAGAGAGTGAGAGAGAGAGAGAGAGAGAGAGAGAGAGAGAGAGAGAGAGAGAGAGAGAGAGAGAGAGAGAGAGAGAGAGAGAGAGAGAGAGAGAGAGAGAGAGAGAGAGACGGCCCCATGCGGGAGTGGTGCGTGTAGTGGACCGAGAGAGAGAGAGAGAGAAAGAGAATGTGTGTGAGAGAAAGACTCTCTCTCTCACACACATTCTCTTTCTCTCAGAGAGAGAGAGAGAGATAGGGAAAGAGAGAATCGAAGGCAGAGAGGGAAAGCAGATGCAGGACGCTCATTGGGGTGGTGCCATCACGTGACGATCACGTGACCTATAGTTGCAGAGGGGAAGAAAAGATAAGATAAGGGTTAGGGCGTGTGCAGTTACTACTGTAGTGACGTAATGTTCACACTGTGTGCTTGTGACTAGAAAGTGTCTAATTTTTCACATACCACTGCAACGGTATTTTACTTTATAATTACTAGTGTTTTTGCAGTGGTCTAAAATTTCACAGTACACTTTAACCACCGGAAACGGTGCACTGTGAAAACTTAGATCACCGGTCAAAATTGTCTAATAGTAGGTAGTAATCTCAATTACCCCACACTACGAGGGTATAATTTCGTTACCTTTTTATAAAAAAATTGCAATATATTTTCAGTTTTGAGTTTGTTCCCAGTTGGCACCCACACTCTTCCTGCTGGATGTCTTACCTCATCCACTGCTCTAACTGGGGATTTACTGGAAACTCTGAATGAGATCGATACTAGTGAATCTTGCGGTGCGCTCTGCTTCTGGACAGACCAATGCGTTGGTTTTAACTACGATCTAGTGAGTGAGACACATGATCAATGAGTTTCAAACTACTAATTTAAAAATCAAACCGACTCTCAATTTGAGACATTTAACTAATACCAAGCTGCTTTAGAATTCGAAGGACTGCTCCCTCTTCTCGGATATCCAATCATGTGATGCCGACAACGCTATAGTATCTGGGCATACTGGATTTGAAAACTATACAGGTAATTTGGTAATGAAATTACCCCTCCGCGTTAATACAATATAGCTCACTGTCCGTCATACACATTTCCACCTGGAATTTCTGGGGTGAATTACAGGGGTGACTTCGTAACTATGAACTGCAGGTAATGAAGGTTTAGAATTATCATGGGCAACAGGTTATACACATCAATAGACTGGATTATTATAGTACACTTATGTAGGATTTTATTATGCCTATAAGTTGTACCTGAAAACTTATAACACGAGACCGAAGGTCGAGTGTTATAAGTGCAACAATAATGATCCGAGACCACAGGTCGAGGCAGATTCTTGTACTTTAGTGCACGAGCCTGCGAGTGCCACTAAGTGTAACTACCTCACGAGCCTGCGAGTGATGTAGTTTTACTTTTTGACCGAGCCTGCGAGGTCTAAATGAGGTATAAACTCTGGCCACTGGCGCGTTATTTCAGATAACTTTCTCCCAGCGCGCCGCTGGGAGAAGTTAGCTGAAGTTTATCCGCCGCTGGCGGATAAACTGGTTTAAATCACGACGACGATCCCGAGGCGGAGCCGAGGGAGAGGCGGAGGGGTTTAAACCTATAACGTGCCAGTGGTCAGAGTTTATAGGTTATATACCCTGCTTTAGTTGTTTATTTCAAGTATTACACACCAACAAGAGAGAGAACACTAATCAAAACACTCAAAGAGGACTGAGAAATAGTTAAAACACCTCACAATTGAGTGTACACTGTTTGGTAACAGTTACTAAGCAGTTACTAAGGAAAGAGAGTGAAAGAAATAGCCTGATAAGGGGCATGTCACACATAACACAGAGGAAGAGATAGTGAGACAAAAGGGGAGATAAAGAGAGAGTAATTGACGGAATGTGTCCTTTCTTTCTCTCCAATGTAGTGTGTAAGTGTTGCACATAGTGTTCCCTCTGTATTTTAGTAAGAACTGATCATTTACACACACTTTGAATGTTCAAAATAAATAACCTGCCAGTGGGAAATAATCTGCCGCTGGACTGGCTGTTTATTGAGAGCGCGCTAGTGGGACTGGCGGGTTATTTAAGTTAGCAGGGTATATAAGTGTACGAATCTGGGACATTATTGTTGACGTCAGGTACAACGAAAACAGGCATAATAAAATTGCATTGTAAAATTTTTTAAACAAGAGTGAGAGACACTTTAGGGCGTAACAATAGAACAAATTCATGATAAGGTAGCAGGCAGAGAAATCAGTATAAGATAAGATAACGCCTGAGATAGGTAAAGAGAGTGAGAGATTAGTGAGAGTGAGAGAGATAAAGAATGTGTGGGTCCGGGAGTTCGTAACCGTTATCTTAATCTCGATGCTGCAAGGGCGTGAGAGTGTGACATAAAGAAAGAGAGAGAGGGAGTTCGTACACGTTTATCTTTCTAACGGTTTTTAAACGTGACAGAAACAGTGGAGTTCGAAGTGCAGCAGTGTTATAAGTTTTCATGTATCACTGGGGGGTGTTATAAGTGAAAACTTATAACACTGGGGGGTGTTATAAGTGAAAACTTATAACACTGCCCAGTGTTATAAGTTGTACAAGCAGTGCTACCTAAAGAATTATATTATATCTCAAAATTTTACAATGTAGGATTTTATTATGCCTATAAGTTGTACCTGAAAACTTATAACACGAGACCGAAGGTCGAGTGTTATAAGTGCAACAATAATGATCCGAGACCACAGGTCGAGGCAGATTCTTGTACTTTAGTGCACGAGCCTGCGAGTGCCACTAAGTTTGACTACCTCACGAGCCTGCGAGTGATGTAGTTTTACTTTTTGACCGAGCCTGCGAGGTCTAAAAGTGTACGAATCTGGGACATTATTGTTGACGTCAGGTACAACGAAAACAGGCATAATAAAATTGCATTGTAAAATTTTTTAAACAAGAGTGAGAGACACTTTAGCATAGGGCGTAACAATAGAACAAATTCATGATAAGGTAGCAGGCAGAGAAATCAGTATAAGATAAGATAACGCCTGAGATAGGTAAAGAGAGTGAGAGATTAGTGAGAGTGAGAGATAAAGAATGTGTGGGTCCGGGAGTTCGTAACTGTTATTTTGATTTCGATGCTGCAACGGCGTGAGAGTGTGACATAAAGAAAGAGAGAGAGGGAGTTCGTACACGTTTATCTTTCTAACGGTTTTTAAACGTGACAGAAACAGTGGCGTTCGAAGTGCAGCAGTGTTATAAGTTTTCATGTATAACTGGGCAGTGTTATAAGTTTTCACTTATAACACTGCCCAGTGTTATAAGTTTTCACTTATAACACTGCCCAGTGTTATAAGTTGTACAAGCAGTGCTACCTAAAGAATTATATTATATCTCAAAATTTTACAATGACACTAATATTAGTACGCTTGACAGGATATTATAGTGTCCCTAACAGATCAGTGATTTCCGGGAGGGACACTAGGTATTTAAGTAGCTCATTTCATTCTTTTACACTCTCAATTTGTGTTCCCCAAACTACAAACATTAATGATACAATAACAAAACAGTTATATTGTTCCTTGTTGTAGGAGTGGCCTTGGACTGGGATCTCACCGTCACCGCAGCTGGGAAGGAACTAACATCTTTACAGGTCCCTATTTTTAGTATTATTAATATTATGCAGGTCCCTTTCTATATATATTATAATATATGTTTAGTACACTCTCAATTGATTTCACTTTCATTCTAGTAAATAGTGCTAGTTCTGTTAACTCTTTCTACAACATTCTTGAAACTTCATAATTTGCTACTTATCTTAAAGTTCTCACTTTAAGACAATAACGATTCCGGGACTTGTCACCCGTTGAAATAGTGTATTTAAAGAACTTGACTCATATACAATTCACTGCCACTTCCTCTACTCAAAATGTGTTTCCCAATAGATTGGTTTGGAGGAAGAATCAGAACTGGAGCTGACATGTGCCCTCTCTAACGTAGAAAGATTCTTCGCCACCCCCATAACCAGGTATTTATACTAAATACTTCACATGATAACTTTAATACTTCACATGATCTTATAACTACATACATAGTTATATAATTCAAGAAAAAACGGTGACTTTTGGGGCTACTTATAACTAAACAGTTAACAGTTATAACTAGAAGTTCAGGTGAATAAATATCATGTGGAGCATTTACGAAAAAGGTTGTTGGTTACGTCCAATTTATCTCATGAGAGAAATAACTTATCTTCCCTGACTTTTTATATGTCGGGGTGGTACAATATTTGAGGTGTTTAAAATTCAGTTCTAATAAAGCTGGGAGAAGAAATTTCAATGGACACTGTGCCTCAATAGAAAAATATACTTGAGCGGAAATGGAGGAAACTGAGTCAGCTTTGCTTGATATAAATGATTCAGTCCTGATTTTACCAATAGCGCGTTTCAGGTGGTTATTTAAGGGAGATGTCCAAGGTTCCTATTCAGTTGTAAATAATGGCTCAAGTTTATCCATTGCGGCTCTACAAAAGAGCAACCAAGGAATGTATCTGTGCGAGATGGTGCTGTCTAGTGATGATTCAATCACGGTCCGAGGACCACCCGTATACTTAGATGTTTGGTGTAAGTGTATATTCACATACTCTAATATAAGAGATGTAAATAGTAAATATAATTCAATAGTTTATATTTTAGTTCTATTGTTATGAAATGTTATAACATATATCTGATCAGATATGGAGAGTAATTTCAAGGGATCCCCCTCTAAGACCTCGGTGAGCGAGGGCGATGTGTTGGTTGTTATGGAGTGTACCCCACCAGACTCTAACCCTCCAGCTGTGATCAATTGGTACAAGGGTAATCCTTCAAAGAGAGGTTAGAATTCTAAGCCTCTGATTGATAGACATCTATAGGTTAAAACTATAGGTTAAAATTCTTTATGCAGTATATTTTATCAGATCAGAGGAAAACCTTTTTCCTATTTTCAGAGTTAGTATCTGAAGTAGTAGATCTAAACTATGTGATCCGTGACAATGACCTGATTATCCTTCTCCCACAAAAAGATTCAGCAAAAGGGCTGTACCAATGCCAAGGTATGTAATTATATGGAGTCGGACCCCGGCCCGATTTACTGGACAAAACCCATTCCCCCTAGTGACCTGACGTGTAGGGTTTGGTAACATAACATACCAGGTGTCTATGTTACCAAGTGTAGGGTATTGACTATTGTGAAAACTTTGTACGTTCGCGTTTAGTTTAGACAGCTTTGATAGCTTTGATAGCTTTGATAGCTGATTATTTCGATTAAAAACGTTTAAAAAAGTAAAAACTGTCTTTATAAAAATATATTTGGTAGAGTTTTATTTCTCTCTCACCGTGTGCGACAGTTCTGGCAACTGTCATTTCTCTTTATCTCCCTGATAAAGATATCTCCAACTTAATTTATTGTAAATTATGTAATTCTTTTTTCAGCGGAGAACCCCAAGACTGGTGCGATTGAGCAGTCGCCCTTTGCTATGCTGACAGTAACAGGAAATAGTGGAAATAATGTAAATAATGGAATTAATAAGGGATCAAGTGGCAACAATGACATCGGTAAGTTATTATTCAGGGCTCACGTTCGATATCTTATTCTCAATCTTGCTTTCTCTCATATCACACACTATGAATTGTAACAGAAGGTAAGCGACGGACCCTTTTCGGCCGTAGTTGCATCAACTAGTCTAATTTATTATTATATTACTATGTAATTATATTACTTATAAGTAATATAATTAGTAATATAATAACTTACACAGTGCATGTCTAACTGGAGAGTTCCTTGCATGCTAGGTGAATGCCCCGACACGCACCCCTATCCCTACAACGCTGGTACAAAATGCTGTAAATATGGAAAAGAGAAGGAAGAGGAAGAAGAGGGGTGCGATGGAGAGGTCTTATCGCATGGAAGCACGTGTTGCTATGGGGATGAATATGTTGCATGCCCCAGTTCTCTCTGTGGTAATTATTATTATTATTATTAGTGATTACTATTACATTGTAGCACGATGTATTACTATACTAGCACGACCTTTCTCCTTCTGAGAAGTTTCAACTGAAAAGCATTCTCACAGTTTGAGTGAAAAAAAGATTCCCCTTGTTTTTAACGGATAGTGATGGAGACATAACAGTAGTACTCCTACAGTACGAACAAATGAAACAGAATAGAGAAAGAAAACAGAGGTTGAGTGAGATAAGATGACTGATCACCTTATGTGGTTATCGATTATCACAAAGATCGAGTTTAACACTTTCCCACCATTTTAGACCCAGCTGGTCTGGATTGGTTTGCCAAGTATTTCCCTGCAAATGGTCTTGATTCCAGTCTTATCACCGGTAACCAGGTAATTATAGCATGCCTGTCTGGCGGCGCCAGACCCCAATTTGATTCTCACGCGACAGTGTGCTCAGATGGGTCGCGGCGCCAGACAGTAGCATGCTGCTTCTTTTAGATAAAATGATGTTGAAATTTAGTGATGAGGTTAAACATCCCATATGAGGTTAAACATCCCATATAACTGAACAGTGTTCAGTGAACACAGTGTGTTCAAATGAGGATATATCAGACTTCAGAGTTTTAATTATTCTCACATTTATCCGATCACCTTTCTGAGGAAATATCATGTAGCTGATTATCACCAACAATAACTCAAGTATAATTTCTACAGGGCCTGGTATGGGATTCAGATAGAGGAGTGTTTCAGTGTTACATCATCACTGATAACACAGGAACAGGAGATGTCACTTGGACTGTCGGTAAGATTGGGGGGGGGGACTCAGAGCTATGTCGAAACTCTGTTTATCATGACGTGTTTATTAAACGTTTAACGTTTGTTAAACGAATGACAATTTAAAAACGGATATTATAAAACATGTCGAATTCTGCTTTGGTGCTTTACTATTCATAAACGAGAAACCATTCATGCGTTTCAATACTTGTCAAGCAGATCCCGTTTAAATCAAAATAGCTCGAATTTGATTGGCTGAAATTCGTGTCGCAACTGTCTCATGATGTTCTGCTATCTCTCTGTCCAGTATTTTCCCAGTATAAGATCCGTTGTTAATGTTCAACGGAAGATCCACTGGCTCTTCCATAGAAAATTCAACACATTGTTATAACTGCTGTATTTTACCCAGTGATCATTTTACCATATTCGTTCAAATGATCATATCCTTCCTCTTGGACCTTGGTAAGGTGATTGTCAGAGTTTCTATTATTCTCTCGGGGCTGACCAAATGAACCAGACGAGTATAATAATATTATTATATATAATATTATTATTAATAATTATCACAATGATCATTGCGATAATTATTATACTCGAGTTTCGAGGATCAACCTCTTCATCTGCAGGCCCAAATTAATTTGTTTAAAGTAGTGTTGAAAAGTTTGAAACTTTTCAAGTTATCGGATCACCCAACTTTCTAAGGTGGTACTATTTTTATTATGAGTTAAAGTTATTTTCAAAGCAGATGAGGACCTGCATACACCTGTTTTCCATCATTATCATCATTATCATCATTACAGTCGGACCCCGATTTACCGGGATGCTCGGTGGAAAGGGGTTTGCCCGGTAAATCGGAGTGCCCGATATATCGGGGTGAAACAGTGTTGATTTCCTACATCGGAGGAAGTTTATCCTCCCGGTAAATCGGGGTTCCGGTAAATCGGGGCCCGGTAAATCGAGGTCCGACTGTATTTCACAGCTGCATGGAAACTCAGAAAATGTTAGCAATTTCTCGGAGACTTTAGTAGCCCGGGCTACTAAAGTCTCCGAGAAATTGCTAACATTTTCTGAGTTTCCATGCAGCTGTGAAATAATGATGATAATGATAGAAAACAGAGGGGGCCCCTCTCACACGCTGTCATTGGCAGCTGACCCTATTCTCATGGATCGCGCGAGAACTGTGCAGTCAGAGCATTGGCCTGACAGCTCGATGTTAACGAATCACACATGTCATCTTATCACAGAACTTGTGAACGTTAAGATATATATATATAGGGAAGATATATATATAGGGAAGTATAGTTACGCAGCCGTTTCAAGGAACAGTTTATATAACTTTTCATTGCGTGAGTTTATGAATTCCATGTCCAATCGGTGGTTGAACTTCAGGAGCAACGCGTTGATCTCAGGGATATGTGGTATTATTTCATTCTTCTTTTATTTTGGGTTTTTTTAACATCCTTTGACTGTTTTCCTCTGTTTGACTGTTTTCCCCATACCCCACCGTAGCCAAATTAAGCTTTCTCAATGTGCGTGTGTAATACACACGCACATTGAGCAAGCTGTATTCACTCTCTTGAAGTTAAAACCGTTTACCTTCCTGAAAAGTCCTATTCGGGGCAAGGCGTTTTGGTTGAGATAATTTATAAACGATAGTCTGGGCCCACGAGGAGAGGGGGTCAAGAAATTAAAACTGTACTGTTGTGAGCAGCCGAGCAGGTCACGCGTGATCTTTTGGATGTCCACGATCGTGATCACGATCGCGTCGTGGACATCCAAAAGATCATTATCATCATTGTTTCACAGCTGCATGGAAACTCACTGAGTTTAACTCAGATGATTTAGCTATTTCTCGGAGACTTTAGTAGCCCGGACTACTAAAATCTCCCAGAAATAGCTAAATCATCTGAGTTTCCATGCAGCTGTGAAATAATGATGATAATGATAGAAAACAGAGGGGCCCCTCTCACACGCTGTCATTGGCAGCTGACCCTATTCTCATGGATCGCGCGAGAACTATGCAGTCAGAGCATTGGCCTGACAGCTCGATGTTAACGAAGCATGCACATATGTCATCTTATCACAGAACTTGTGAACGTTAAGATATAGGGAAGTAGTTACGAAGCCGTTTCAAGGAACAGTTTATATAACTTTTCATTGCGTGAGTTTATGAATTCCCTGTCCAATTGGGGGTTGAACTTCAGCTGTGCAACGCGTTGATCAGAGGAAAATGTGGTATTATTTCATTCTTCTTTTATTTTGGGTTTTTGTTAACATCCTATTCTTTCGGAGCCCCGTATTAATCCGCTGCCTTGACTGTTTTCCCCATACCCCACCGGTAGCCAAATTGAGCTTGCTCAATGTGCGTGTGTATTCACTCTCTTGAAGTTAAAACCGTTTACCTTCCTGAAAAGTCCTTTTCGGGGCAAGGCGTTTTAGTCGAGATAATTTATAAACGATAGTCTGATGGGCGCACGAGGAGAGGGGGTCAAGAAATTAAAACTGTTCTGTTGTGAGCAGCCGAGCAGGTCACGATCGTGGACATGACATCCAAATGATCGAGAGTAACCATATCTTACATATTATAGAGTGATTGAAACTTGGCTATTATCTCCCAAATTTGGAAGATGTATTGCCACCTTGACACCAGAAATATAAAGTGTTGTCGAAGTACTACATGAATGAACAGCTGCCACTTAGTCGAATATAATCAAGTATAAATGCATTGCTAGACTAGCCTTTCATTAGCTATATAGATATATATCGATCAACTAGATATCAAAGTCTATACAGACACGCGTATCTTTTAGTACTAAAGGCGTGTCGTGGCCTTAAGCTTCATTTAAACGTTTTTGAATGCATCTATGAAATGTCAGGTCGAGTAATCTGACAGAAGCTTGCATGTCTCGTGACCTCTTAAAGATTTTATCTTTATTTAATAGCCATTATATGAACTATTATAGTGGCTTTGAACTACATTATATCTTGACATGAGACGTACTAAAAGTACTTTAGCTTTTTCAGTTCATTTAATCAATATAATAGTTTGATATGTATTGATACGGATAGTGATTGTCAGATCAGAGAGAATAATATTATTATTTATTGTTAATAAAAACTCTGAGAATCAAATATGAGGCTAATAAGTAATAAACAGTTATCCGATTACCCAAATTTCTAATATAATATATTTAGATATACATTTAAGAAAAGGTCATAAGCACTATAGTGCTTATGACCTTTTCTTAAATGTTTTCTCTACTTCTTTTGGTAGAGAAATCACCTGTATTTTACTATTTACACGATCACTGTATGAGATAGTCGGTATTCATACCTACCCCTATGATGGCTAAGCACCCGGGGCAGGAAAGGTGTTAAAATAATATTTTGGTGGCCTTTCCTCCTTTTTATCCACTGTGAAACTCTCGCAGGGTGTATACACATTACACACTCAAAATATATTTTAGTGAGTCTTTTTTCCTGAATTCATTTCCCCCGAAATCATTCTGGTAGATTTCCCAGCCTATATGACAACAAATCGTATAAATGTTTTAGATAAAATTGTAGTGGCTTAAGTTGTTACATTTAGATCCTAACTTAAAGATTTAGAACCGTTTAAGCCATTACATATGTCCAGACAAGCGTCAAGCTGGTCATAATATATAAATACAATTTAGCATAATAGATAAAATTTAGCAGGTCGTGCTGTGTTTAGAAGCGTTCAAGTCATTATATGGTCCACGTACACACTGTCAAGCTGGTCATAATAGACATGCAATTTATAGCAAGCCGTGCTGTGTTAAATGTAGCCTCATGAGAACACTGCAACCATGGGAGACATATAGGAGCTGCATTTTGTACTTTCATGTAGTATTGATGCGTTGGTCGTAATAGGGCGGCTTCATTGTGGAACTAATTAAATTATCATAATTGGGAATATTTGCAGCACATATATCCCATATTGTAGTCAAGTGCTTTTGACTAATGTGGTAACTGGTTCCAGTACTTCCACAGATCCCATGTGGTCACTGCTCTTATACATCTGCTCTTATACATCTAGTAGCTACTTATAAGTAGGGTATCGTTATACATACGTCTATTATACTTCAGCACTATTCAGTAGATACAATGATCAACCCATGTGTTATTTAGATATTTGCTCTCTTTACACTGCAAACAATCATAGTAATTGTATACAACTCTATAAGATGATAATTGAGAAAAATGGGGTTGATAACTACAGTATGCTTGGTTTCATCTTAGAGTCAGTTAAGCCGTCTTTTTATTCTTTTGAAGATCTTCTAACGAGAAAATAAAAGTTTATTTATAGCTTGAACCTCCCGTAATATTACATAATATTCAACGCTTTATAATGCGGACTGGCTACAATTTATAGATTTGTGCAGTGTACCGGCCTAGACGGTGCAACCCTATAATATGTCGTCACTGTAGAATCTATATCTAGTAGTAGTACTCACTACATATACTAATCAAAGTGATTGTAATACTCTATACCCCCCTCATTTTACGTCTCGTCCACCAAATCTTTCTCTAATTTAATCTTGATGATTGTTCTGGCCGGGCACTTGCTAAGAAAACCTTATTAGTGCTATTGTCGCTGTTCTGACCGTTTAGCATGCAGTGGCCTAGCTTCAGGTGTATCGAGCAATTAATTAGTGCCGTACTTGAGAAACAGCAATCCGACACCGGGGTCTCAGATGCTCCGTACTTGAGCTATTTTCATTGTTGAATCACAGAACAGTTTTCGATAAATGCTTTATACTTATTTGCTAATATCTGCATGAGTAAGCTGTGGTTTCAAACAGCTGTGGTTTCAAACAGCTGTGAATTGTTGATTAATGTTATAGTAGTATTACTTTCAGCATTAGTTATAATAGTGGTAGAATTGAAAAAGTACCACTCAGCATGTGTAAATGATACAGATATTTTCATGATGTTCACGAGGAGATACAGGATCAGATCTCTTTATTCTTTAACATGTTAAAAGTTATAAGTTATTGACTATAAATGCACTTTCCATTACAGAACCATGACTGCAGACAACACCACCATCACCAACTCCATATCCCATAACTCTGACAGTGATAAATACTACTGCTATTTCATTGGAATCATCTGCCTCTTCCTCCTTTGCATTGGAAACCTCCTCGGCAACTCTACTGCCATCACATACTTCCTCCGCTCCATCCGGACCAACATCTTCAGCCTGGTCTTCTTCGCAATAGCACTAACAGACCTCATGACGGGAATCCTCACATTCGCTGTGGCAGAGTGTTATCTTTCAGCCCGGGAACCCTTCTTCTTCGGAAACTATTATTTCAGGGAGGTTTGGGGGTCACTATGGAACTTTACTAGTAGGTACAGTGTCTACCTCACCTGTGTTATGAGCCTGGCCCGCACCCTCAAGATTATCTTCCCTTTCCGGCCGGTAAGGAGGACAGGACTAATAAATGCGATTGTAGGGTACGCTGTTTGGTTGGTGATTACCACCCCATCCTTCTGGAACATTCCTCACTACTTCAAAGAGGAGTGGTGTGCCCTCGCACTGAACAAATCACTCTTTTCAAACGACGAGTATTATACAGGGTGGAATGGGTGTTTGTATTATCTTGTAGTGCTGGCTATACCCATCCTCCTACTCCTGCCACTGCCAATAACAGCAGTTAGCGCTGGGGCCAGCGTCTACCGGTTGTGGCGCCAAATCAGACGACAGACGGCGGTCAAACCAAGACGAAAAACACACGATGAATGCATCCAGTCGGGGATTACTATAGTGATATTTGCTGTTATCTACCTGCTATTAAACATGCCGTACAGTGCGGTGTACATTTATGTTCAGATAACGGCAAAAGCAAAGAACATCCCCGTCTTTAAAGTCATTGCAAATACAATGATCAAGAGGTATATCATCGGGTTTACACACATCCTCAGTATATCGCTGAATTCACTAATTAACCCAATAATTTACTATAATCGGATCGGCGAGTTTGCCACATTTGTTGACGGGTTTACTGGTCGAAAGAGGACGATATCTGACCCACAGCAGCCTCGCGGATCACGTGTTTCGGGCAGTGAGGGGGGTAAATCTAACAAGTGTTCTATGGCAAGTGACTATCCTGTTTTGGTAAGGGGTGTACCAAGAAGTGAAAGGACGGATTAGTAAACTTTACACTATCTTGACATGGTGTGAACTGTGAAATTTTCTTCCGTGCATTTTGATGTGTATAATGTGTATTAATTTTGATGTGGCTATATATTTCTCGAGAAAAATGCTGAAAATTTGTTTTTTGTTACGCATTTGTTTTCAATAAAAATAATTGTTTTGACTCTTAAGCGTTGAATTAAAAGCTAGTTAGGTTTTGCAAAATCTTTTCTAATGTGTACATATAAGGAGAAAAATAGTCTCTATAAAATAAAGATTAAAATGCTATGTTGATTTTAATAAGTTCTGGCACAATGGTGACAGATTGATTGTTGACGGAATAGGCGCCGCCTTGATGATATGATAGCTGTTGCCCAAATTGAAACTTGGAGAGGCTAAAAGTTTATGAGGCGCATTAGTAGAAGTTGATCAAGGATTTAAACAGGTCGAGGTCGCTGGTATGCGGCAATATCCTTCTACTTCAATAAATTAACATCATTGATCATACAATGTAAAGATCTGTTGGAGTGTAACACGTGCCCTATATTTTCAGATGGTGTACCTGCTCCAGTGAGTGGCGAAACACACGTATCCGAGGGAGGTCAAGTTCTGATATTTGATGAAGAGCCTCCCAGTCCTGGAACAATTGTAACGTGTTTAGTAGGAGGGCTTACCTTTACAGGGATAGTTCCACAATCAGGTACCTTTACAGGGATAGTTCCACAATCAGGTACCTTTACAGGGACAGTTCCACAATCAGGTACCTTTACAGGGATAGTTCCACAATCAGGTACCTTTACAGGGATAGTTCCACAATCAGGTACCTTTACAGGGATAGTTCCACAATCAGGTACCTTTACAGGGATAGTTCCACAATCAGGTACCTTTACAGGGATAGTTCCACAATCAGGTACCTTTACAGGGATAGTTCCACAATCAGGTACCTTTACAGGGATAGTTCCACAATCAGGTACCTTTACAGGGATAGTTCCACAATCAGGTACCTTTACAGGGACAGTTCCACAATCAGGTACCTTTACAGGGATAGTTCCACAATCAGGTACCTTTACAGGGACAGTTCCACAATCAGGTACCTTTACAGGGATAGTTCCACAATCAGGTACCTTTACAGGGATAGTTCCACAATCAGGTACCAGTGGTATTTATACCACACTATTTTAAGGCGCCTGAAGCGCTTTAATCGAATCATAAACTCCTTTTAACTAAAAAAGGAAGGACCGACTACCGGCATGCATGGTAGAGCTACCATGCATGCCGGTAGTCGGTCCTTCTGCGCGCGTATCCCCTATCACTACCATCCTAGTACCATCCTACCACCCTATTGTAATCCTACCACCCTACCACCCAAAGCACCATTAACCCACCACCCTTACCATGCCTTTATATAGTGAGACACATTATGTGGCTATAATCATATATCCGTTACTTTCAGACGCACCACTTCCGGTTTCACCGGTACGACTTTTCCTTGGTGATAGTACACATGTTTCCGAGGCTGAAGAGCACATTTCCTCCCTCTTTCCCTCCTCACAGACAGCTTCAAAGGGAAATTTCTTTATTTCTGAGTTCAGTTTGTTGGCTGGCCGCCAGCAACTTGAAACTTCGCTGTATTATATCGCTTTAACAGGTATTATAACAAGTTTTATTTAAACGATTATTGATTGATTGATTAAATCAATATTCAATAATCGTTTTGTTTAAACTGAAACTACTAACAAATAACGAAAAACTAGCTCTGTTTTCATAAAACTGTCCCTAAACTACCCGTCCTCAACAGAGTTTGAATGCGAGGCAAGTACTGAGTCTTGGCTACGGGCTGATTTGTCCATTCCATTAATTAAAAGTGGTGAAACTGCTACAGTTCCCTGCCCGATCAATGAGACTGTGGATATTTCCGCGAAATGCAGTTACCACCAGGATAGTGTGAGTTATCTTACAATCTGTTTTTTGTTGAATACAAATGATTAGCAATTACAATAATGTTGTAATAATGTGTTCACCATCCCAACAAAATGTCCGATAAAAGAACCGTCATACAATTGATTATATGTAGCAATCAAAATACTCAATTCCCCAAACTTTCTTCTTCTGTATCTAGGCGGTTGGTCACCGTCAACTGGTGATACCCTTTGAAAGCTGTCCGCTGAGGATCATCACTAAAACGGAGCTATCCACTGCCACGGTCACTGGTCCTTCTTCGATTTCTGTTACACTTGGTGGAGTAGATAGGTGAGGAGGGGGAAGGGAACAAGTGGGGGGTGCTGAATAATCTGTGAGGAAGGGGATCAGTATCATGGGGCCGGGGGAGGGGCACTGCAAGTGAACCCCCGCTATAAATCATGCAGATTGGATTTTGATCAACTGTATATTTTCTGCAGGATAATTCCAATAGACACACTGTTTTCTGCTCTTACAGAGGAGCCGGACTATTATTCCAGCTCAGACATGATCACCACAACCCTTACGACACTGGCAGATCTCGGTACTTCCAGGGACATGGAATCTGATGAGAAATTCAGGTAAAGTAAATCCCAAAAAAAAAAACTAAAAATACCGATCCACCCCCTGATGAGATAGAAATTTCAAGTCTCTGTCTCATCAGGAAATATACAGGTTCACTGAATTTGTTTAGGGTAAGCTGGGGTAAAAGTGGCCCACTTTTAACGTTTTAGGTTCTAAAATACGCAATTTATACAGCAGGAAGAAAAAAAATATATAGGCTATCCAATGAAACCTTTTCCTTTCAGCCGAACTAAATTTTAAAATCTACAAGTTTTATTTAATGGGTTAATTAATCAATTCAAATAATTTGGTGAGGCGTTTTTTGGAAAATTTGCATCGGGGCAAAGTGGCCCGAGCCAATAGCATTGCTCGATTTTATCACGTGCCTGGTGTTGTTAGACGAAACGATCAAATTAGGGGCAATGTGGCCCATGTTCTGCACCGGAACATGGGCCACTTTACCCCTAATTTAACCGTCTGGACTAAATTTTTGTGCATTCCAATGTCACGTGGTATTGCAGGCGCCATTTCATTGGTCCTAGAGGTGGGCCACTTTGCCCCAGACCGGACCACTTTGCCCCGGAGAGTGGGCCATATTTGCCCCGATTTCACAAAATTGACAATTAAGACAAAAAAAATGCCAATTTCTTCAAAATTTTTATACCACGTTTTAGAGAATTATAAAGCCTAACTGGCAGTTTTTGCAAAATTAAAATCGGCCGACCCAAACAGAAATAACAGCAGTTTTAAAGCGAAAATTCGGAACAGAACGAGCAGGTCTCCGCTGGAGAAAAAGTCACGTGACTACATGTAATAACTAGGGCCACTTTGCCCCATACATGGGCCACATTACCCCGCGGGCCATTTTGCCCCATCTTACCCTACTCATCAATTAACAGAATCATTTAGGTCTAAATATAAAAACAATTCTAAAGAATATAACCAACTAACTTTTCCTTCCTCCAACTGACCAACTAACTTCTCTTCTCTCCAGGATTCGTCAGTGGCGGGTCCGCTATATGGAGTATTGGCAAATGTCAGATCAGAGTGTATCTAAATTTGTTACAGAGAACGTGACGACCATTCTTTGGAGTGTCTCGTTCCCACTCACCAAGCCCGCCATTCTTACATACGAAAATGAAGGTATGACATTTATAATATTTATTATTTATCTAAGTTATAATTGACTCCAAAGTACACCAATCAGATTCTGCTTCTTCAGAATTGAATGCAAGGGAGCTGAGTGTAGAACTACCAGTGGCATTGAACTCAGTTATGGGCACTAGCTCTCAACCCTTTCTTGTTTCCCTATACAAAGAGGGTGGAGCAGGGATTGAAAATAAGGAGAGGGGGGTCAGTAAAGTGATAGATGTGGAGCCTCCCACCCACATATCAGGGTTGAACACCAGGTGAGTAGTGACGTGCTGGCAAGGCCTTCGGACCTATAACTGATGGACGTTGTGTGTTGGGGGGGGGGGGGGGGCAAAGACCCCGGAAAGTATGCCATAGTATATGAGACTGTCCATCAAGGCAGTTTGATTAATCAATTGATGTACCTTAACTAACAGGTAAATCACACATTCTGTTTCCGATTCTAGATCTAGTCACTGTGCTTCACTAACCCATACACTATTTCTAGTCAGGAAATACTGATAGGAATTAAAGTCCCTTCATCACTCTCGTCTGAAGACTTGGAATGTCATTGGTTTGATGCAACATCCGGGTTATGGGTGACAGACGGACTAACTGATAGAGGAGTTAATGGGGACGGGCTATTTGATTGTTCTACAAACCATCTCACCGCATTCTCTATACTTATGGTATAATGTTCAATCAATCAATCGATATGGGAATGGTATATTGACATTATAGATAAAAGCTTTGACGATCAATCTATCGATCAGTATTGTACTTTTTAGATATTAAATGATCTAGTATCACTCCTATATACAATATGTATCATAAGTATGGCACTCCAATCTTCCACAAAGCATTCCGATCCATTTCATTTAATGGAAATCATTCCAGGAAAAATCTATTTTAGATAAAGTAATACAAGTTTTTAATTTTTTACTAATAGTTTCATGCTTTCGCAATCGTCAGAAAAAAGAAAACTTGTAAATTTTAAAACGTTCAACTTCCTCTTCGACTCCTTCATCAAACCGTTTGTTGAAGTGATGCCAGGTGTCCTCTCCGGTGGGGACATTTGTTAAGAAGCTCCCATTTCTTGTTAATTAGTCCTTTCCTCGTTAATATTGCGAACTTTTCGGCCAGGCATAGAGAGCAGGTGATGTTGCCTGGGCGGTATGGTGGAGCTTTGGCGATGATCTGCCATGTTATGTCATACGTTATCTGTCTGTCATGGAGGCTCCAAACTAGTTTGGAGAGTTCTGTCGCTGTCCTGTGTTTGTCGTGTCTTATTGTCGCCATGTGGCCATTGAACCTGGTTTTGAATGACCCACCCGTCATTCCCACATATTTCTGTTCTACCCCGTTGCTGTGTTTGATTAGTGCTTCGTAGACTACACCGGATTTCAGGCATGTGTTCAAAAACAATCAATTAAAGATAACAGTGGAACAAACAGGAAAGATAGTCAACATACTGGATGTAACACTATCAGCGATAAACGGAAGCTACAAACCGTACAAAAAACCCAACAGCAACATCGCCTACGTGAAACGTGCTTCCAACCACCCATCATCGATACTAAAAAACATTCCAGCATCGATACAAAAACGCCTTAGCTGCATATCCAGTACCGAGGAGGAATTCGAAGGAGCCAAAGAGGAATACCAGGCAGCCTTAAAAACAGCAGGATACAGCAAGGAGTTAATGTACGAACAAAGAGGAAGAACTGGAAAACCCAAAAACAGGAAAAGGCAAAGAAAAATCATCTGGTATAATCCACCCTTCAGCAAGAACGTCGCCACTAACATCGGAGAACGATTCTTTGAATTGGTCAGACTGCACTTCCCACCACAACATCCATTCCACGCATTGTTTAACAAGAAAACAATAAAACTTTCGTACTCATGTATGATAAACATGGACGGGATAGTGAAGTCTCACAACAAAGCGATACTCAAGAAAGCGGAGGATGAGGAAAAACAGAGTGAACGCCAGTGTAACTGCAGAATTCCAGAAAACTGTCCTGTGGGAAACACATGCCTGAAATCCGGTGTAGTCTACGAAGCACTAATCAAACACAGCAACGGGGTAGAACAGAAATATGTGGGAATGACGGGTGGGTCATTCAAAACCAGGTTCAATGGCCACATGGCGACAATAAGACACGACAAACACAGGACAGCGACAGAACTCTCCAAACTAGTTTGGAGCCTCCATGACAGACAGATAACGTATGACATAACATGGCAGATCATCGCCAAAGCTCCACCATACCGCCCAGGCAACATCACCTGCTCTCTATGCCTGGCCGAAAAGTTCGCAATATTAACGAGGAAAGGACTAATTAACAAGAAATGGGAGCTTCTTAACAAATGTCCCCACCGGAGAGGACACCTGGCATCACTTCAACAAACGGTTTGATGAAGGAGTCGAAGAGGAAGTTGAACGTTTTAAAATTTACAAGTTTTCTTTTTTCTGACGATTGCGAAAGCATGAAACTATTAGTAAAAAATTAAAAACTTGTATTACTTTGTAATCAGCTCCAGAATCTTGATCCTGTCGAGCGCTTTACCAGCAATCCCTTTACAAGCAAAGATATTTTAGATAAAGCATACTTATTTGTTATCCAATCTGCAGCTATACCTAAGATATATAACGCTATACGTTTCCGCAGACAACAGAAGCAATACAGAAAGGGGTCCACGATCGGATTCTATCCTACACATCCTACTCCTTACTTGGTATATATTGGGGTCGGGTAGTGGGTTTAATCGTTTATATATACTAGTAGGCCCGTTCGCCCTACGGGCGAATTTCGGGGAAATGGTAGCCGGATTAGGGAACGCTTACATCACCTGCACCATCCGTTCCTAGCCTATCTCTCACTTTCTCCCTACTCATGTTGTTGTACGCTCTGGGCTTCCTGACAATGTCAAGGTCCGAATTTAAGAGATCAATGTCATGGAGGTGCAGTGCTGTTCGAGAAACTCATCACGTGAAAACTTGGCCGCTATGTAGCCGATTCGGAGATTTCTATATTCGACTGGAGTAACTGATGCCTGGGAATCTGTAACTGCTCCCTAGTAATCACCCTTGGGCGACGTTGGGTAAAGCTATCCGTAGTCGTTGATTGGCTCGCTTGAACACGTTGGCGTAATCTGTCATATTCTCTAGCCTGCTCACTGACAGCAGCAGATCTTCTGGACCCATATAACCGTTGCCGAATAGCGCTTGGGGTGGAAGAGCTAGAAATCAGGACAGAAGTAAAAGAATGCACGTGCAGAATTGAATTTCCCCTTGGTACCCAACTGCAACCGGGAGAGAGACTAGATCCAAAAACCAAACACGTTTGGTGGATAGCCGGGGCCGCAGAAATTAAAAAACGTACGAAAGTTTTGATACATGAACTTTCGGGGCCTGGGGTGCTGTTAAATTTGCGTTTTCATGATTATAACCGGCAACATTTTCGAATTATACGTCAGGAAAACTATCGCAATGAGCAAATTATCATAATTATTTTTTATTCCACATTATCATACGTACAGATCCACACATGTCACATATAATGTGGTTCGTTTCAGAGTCTGTTTTATAGAATAATAGTGTGATTTGAAAGAATGGCTGCCTAATGCCTATCATGGAAACGCGAATTTAACAGCACCCCAGGCCCCGAAAGTTCATGTATCAAAACTTTCGTACGTTTTTTAATTTCTGCGGCCCCGGCTATCCACCAAACGTGTTTGGTTTTTGGATCTAGTATCAGGCATTTTGTTATACTATGACATGCATTTTGTAATATGTACTAGCTGAATTAAATAAACACGGACTGGGGATTCACAGACTTTTTCAATCGTAGGTAGCCACAATCCACATAATAATTGCAGATATCCAATGTCGGATGTCAATTGCGAATGACTAATCGCAGTAATCGCAGACAACCAAACCGCAGATAACTGATCACGTATCCGTAATTATAAGTTGTCGCGACTAGCTCACAGTGGGTAATTATGCCGCTTGGTGGTCGTATAGCAAATATAGAAAAATCTACTGTGAAATTGGCCTGTTTACGAAATCTGGAATAGAAACAATCCTTGTGTTTTAATAGAAAATCCCAAAAATTGTCTTTTTATTTCAAAAAATGAAACTCGGGAAGCTTGAGTATAAATATTTGATATTAAATAGACTTTTAAGCCATAAAACTATCTAGTGATCCTTAAAAAGTACATAATCCCCTAAATTAGTTGTATTTCTAGCTGTTGTGCACCTTGGCCACATTGATGCCTGAGTGAGATCGAGGTCGCGCAGCGACCGAGATCGATCTCACATCTAGGCCTCCGGCGCGTTATTGATTTTAGAGCAAACTTTTTCAAAGACCTGGCTGCAAGGAACTACTGAACCGATTTGCATCTCGTTTGTTGCTCCTGGCAGATAATTGTCTCTAGTTTTACGGAAAATACCCGCGAATATCAGCATTTGAGGAATAGTGGGTCAAAATTGACGCTAAACATGAGCAATTCTTTAAAGACCTGGCTGCAAGCTCCTACTCGGTCCTGGGACAATCTGCGGGTACTGGGTGAATCGTCATGGCCTTGTGAGTATGGGAAAATACCCGCCGATACATCAAAGTGCCAATTGAGGCGATAATTGGGGTTTTGGTAGTGCTATGTCGGCTAAAAATGCCTGCTAAAACAGTATATCGCGCGCGATTTGATAGTCCCACTGCTGAAAACGTGCTTTACATCGCGCGCACGTGAGTTCTTGCTGTCCACAGGCCGGGAGCCTATTCTTCGCGGAGCGAGAATAGGTTGCAATGGAGCCAATTGTGCACCCAGTTTTTATAAAAACTAAAACATTTGTTTTATTAATAATGCAGTGTAGCGGTGAATAGCGGTACATAATTTTTGTTGTAGGATACTCAGAAGGGTCTATATTAACACGTGTAACCCTTGAATTTTGCGAAGTATGACGACGAAACTACTATTTTTACTCTTATTTTCGTAAAAATAGGGTAATTTTACTATGCACACAGAAATGTTCACCGCCTATGAACGGAAAATCCAATTACCACATACTAAAAAGCATTGAAAAGACAAAATTATGATGAGTATGGTTAACATATAGTTTGTCAGAGATAACAAACATATAATGTAAGAAAAAAATCTGAAAATTGATAAATTTGACTGCCAAAATTGATTCAATTGCCAGAATTTAAGTTTGCGCATATTGTTTTATTCATAACATAGTCATATCTTAATATTTTTTGATGCGGTTTTTTGTACTGGCTAGACCTAACAATTCTCTATTAGGTAGCAAATTTGCAGCGAAATCGATTTTTTTCCCTAAACGACCATCGCTACCCACTGTGTAGCTATCGCGATAACCTATCTGCGATTAGCTATCCACGATTGGTTACTATTATATTATTTATTCGCGATAAGTTATAGTTATCCGCGATTACTAATTTGTTAGTTATCAGCGATTGATATCCGCGATTGGTTCTCCGCGATTATTTTATGATTTTGATTGTTAGTCATGGATAATGATCACGGATAAGCATTGATAATCAGATATATCTGATACAATCAGGTTCTAGATGCTAATTCGCTCTTTTCTCGGATGTTTTTAAAATCGTCTTATATTTAAGACAGTCATAACTCTAGATATGACTACCAATTATAACTGAAAATGCGGCAGTAAGCCTTATTTTATAAAATATATCTGATTCAATGTTAATTTAGACTCTGAATCGCTTCTTTGTAGGTGTTTTTAAAATCGTCTTAAATTTAAGACAGTCATAAATATAGATATGACTACCAATTATATCTGAAAATACAGCAGTTGACCTACGTTGGCAAAATATATATGATAAAATCATGATTTATAGTTTAATTTGCTCTTTTCTTGGTTTTTTTGAAAATCGTCTTAAATCTTAATACAGTCAGATGCCCGTAACTGAAGAACCGTAACTCGGATTTGCTTGAAATTTTGAACGTGTGTTCAAGATGTCAAGGCAACACCACGTACCAAGCGGCGTATTCGTAGAACGACGGGAAGGCCGTCTTAAACGCCAAACAAAACTTAAGACAGTCATAACTTTTGTTATGACTGTCCGTTTTCTCTGTCCAAGCTTTAATACAAGGTACACCACTAGACCTATCGACTCCCAAAGTTTCATGGTGATAGCTGTAAAACTGTGGCCTCCATCGTGTACGCAAAAAAGTGGTACAGTCAAGGTGGTTAGTCACGCTAAAAGCGGCCATTTTGTCTAAAATACGACCATCTGTAGCGCAAAAACCGTAACTCCGATTTGTATGAAATTTTGAACGTGTGCTCTAGGTGTCAAGGCAACACGAACTACCAAGTGGCATGTTCGTAGTACAACGGGAAGGTTGTCTAAAGCATAGTTGAAATTGCCGATTTCAGACAATAAGTATAGTAGCGCTGTCAAAATTTTCAAAAATTTTCAAAAAATTCAAAAAATTTTTTTTTCGCAATTTCGATTTTCCATTCAATGGAAGCAAGAATGCTTGGAAAATGGACATTTTTAAGGGAAGGATGTTGGGGGGAGGGAGGATTGGGCCCCGGGCGCTTGCCAGCGCTATGATCTCTAGGTCCCTCTAATAATTGCACGTGCAAGTGTAGTTGCTAGGTGATCTCTGTCACACAATTTGCTTAGTAAGTAGTATGATATGATTGGCATCGCTACATATTGTTATAGCACACTAAAAACACGAATATTAAGACATTTTACAACCAGATGATATCAAAGTACCCTTTCTAATTTCAGGTCTATCCTCCCTTGCTTTGGTTGCCACTCTCATAGCTCTCATCTCATTCCGGGACATTAGAAAGAGTTATAACACAAAGATTCACATCAGCCTCACTGCAGTTCTTCTATCAGGAAACATAGTCTTCATCGCAGGTAATTAATTATGATTCTGTATTACAATTCTAGACCGCGTGTTCTAACATCAAGTTTTGAGATACAATTCAAAAATTAATTTATAACTTAAAATTCCTTTCAGGTATAGAAAGAACTGAAGACAGCACGGTCTGTATGGGGGTTGCCATTGCTCTCCATTACATATGGTTGTGTGTGTTCGGGTGGACCCTCGCAGAGTCATATAACATGTATCTTCTTTTCATTCGGATTCTGAATGTACACAGCCCCAAATTCGTCCTGAAACTAGGTATGCGTGTATGAAACCGGTCAGGAAATAGCCGTCACTGAAACCTGAGATATCAGTTCTCAGTGGAAAATAGCCGTGGCCGTGACCTTAACCTGAGGTTCAGGCACGACTGTTTTCCCACCAAACTACATATAACTTATCCCGCTATTATAATAATACCACCCTCCAATCACCAATTTGATTCCCAGCTGTTCCTGCGATGTGCGTTCCTATGGTGATTGTTGCTGTCAGTGCAGTAATGTCACCGGATAGCTACGGTACTGATTACTATTGTGCACTACACGGAAATGTCGTGTACTACGGTTTCGCAATACCCATTGGTAAATTATTATACAGAAAAATATAGTTTTCTACTGTCATACAAATTTCCACCTGGAATTCCCTGCTCGTAATATTTTCTGTCAGAATCTGTATAACACTGCTTGACCCTATTTCCATTTCTTCTAAATAACGAAACAGTGGTCAGAGCATTAGCCTGACATATTTTCTATGATTTTCTACATGACACTTATCCTCTCTTGTAGGTTTGGTTGTTATTATCAACACTGCAATATTCTGCTTAGTTTTATCTAAGATTTTCAAGAAGACACAGTATCAGAATTTTGATGGTAAGATGAAATAAATACACATTTTCTGTTTGGCGCCGAGACCCCATCTGATTGCTGAGAATCAAATTGGGGTATGGCACCGCCATACATCACATCTTACAATTTACTACCTTACAGCTCCATGAGACGTTCATTCTTTGACCGAAGTTACACTAAAATGGTCTACTAAATCACGATTTAATCCCATATATATTCTCCGCCGGCAGGCCGAGTCCAGAAAGCGTTGTCCCAGATCAAGGCGATAGTAACTCTCTCCTGTCTACTTGGACTAACCTGGGTGTTTGGATTTCTAACTTTCCGTAGTGAAGTGGATCTCGTCTTTCATTATCTATTCATCATCTGCAATGGCCTTCAAGGTACTTACAGAATTGTGGTTGTGGCTTCGGTGTTTGTCAGCAAATTTATTTATAGTCGGACCTCGATTTTCCGGGATGCTTAGGCCGGGGAAGGTAAATATGATCGGTGGTTCAAATACCGTTAATTTTCTCTATCGAGAGAAGTTTATCCTTCCTGTAAATCGGGATTCCGGTAAATCTGGATTCCGGTAACTCGGGGTCCGACGTCGGACTGTACCTTGCTCAGAAATGAGTGATGACACATGTGGACTAATTTAATGGTGATCTTAGGTGTTGTGATTTTCATTTGTCACGTGGCCATAAAACCAGACGTTCGTCACATTTGGATGGCATTCCTGTGCTACGGCGATACAAAGAGTACCCATGGGAGCAGGTATGCAACGGGAGGGGTGGGGTTGGGTGCGAGCGGTGGGGGTGGTGGGGAGGGGTGGGGTGGAGGGGAGGCGTGAGGTGGAGGGGAGGCGGTGGGTGGATACCAAGAGTACCCATCGGAGCAGGTATGAAACGGGAGGGGAGGCGGTGGGGTGGTGGGGAGGGGTGGGGTGGAGGGGAGGCGGCGGGTGGATACCAAGAGTACCCATGGGAGCAGGTATTCAATTGGACACGTAATTATATATTAACTAGAAAGCCCATTGTTAAGTCCTACAACACCCCCCCCCCCCCACCCGTCTCTATGTCTCTCCCCCCTCTTACTCTTCATCTCTCCATGTCGGGGTAAAGAGGTTGGTAGTGGTAGAGCGCCGGTGATAAACATCAAGGGAAATCCCGCTGAATAACATGTAGAATTAGGTGATAAAGATCCGTAGAATTGTAGCTGTGTAGAGAATCAACGGGGTACGTAGGTAGAAAGGCTTTGGCAATCATGGCGGCCCCAACAGTAGATCCCAAAACACCACAGGAACAACACAGGAACACGCAACAAACAAACAATAACATGCACGTGCAGTATCCCCCCTCCAATACCCCTCCCAAGCCACCTCCTTGGCAACCCCCCACCATTTGCACGTGATGATAGGACATCCTCCTCCTCATCACGACGTTCATTTGTACTTTATAATAAGGACTAGAAAGCCCATTGAGATCCTACAACAGCCCCCCCCACCCGTCTCTATGCCCCCCCCCCCCTCACTCTTTGTCTTTCCATGTCGGGGTAAAGAATACTTGTAGAGCGCTGGTGATAAACATCAAGGGAAATCCCGCTGAACAACATGTAGAATCAGGTGATAAAGATCCGTAGAATTGTAGCTGTGTAGAGAATCAACGGGGTACGTAGGTAGAAAGGCTTTGGCAATCATGGGGGCGCCAGCAGTAGATCCTAAAACACCACAGGAACAACACAGGAACACGCAAAAAACAAACAAAAAAATGCACGTGCAGTATCCCCCCTCCAATACCCATCCCAAGCCACCTCCTTGGCAACCCCCCACTATTTGCACGTGAGGATAGGACATCCTCCTCCTCATCACGACGTTCATTTGCAAATTATAATAAGGATATCCGATTCCTATAATTATTATTTAAAAACCCACGTGCTAATTTATACCCTCTCTTGCAGAACGACCACGCCAACTCGATCACGGGGCGGTTACAGGGGAGGGGGAGGAGCAATGAACAGCAAAACTAGCCTGTTCTCTGAGTTCTTTAGCAAGCGTTCATCCACTGTCACTCTCTCAACAACAGCCACCAAACTCAGCCTTACAAAACAGCTCACACGACAGAGGACGGAGAGTCTGGGATCTCTTAATATCGGTTAGTGGGAGATCTGAGATATTAGTAAGTGTATGATTTGCAGATTACATATTTTCCCATGATATATCATGTCCATCTTCAATATTGTCCCTATACTAAAGGGACAATATTGAAGGCTATACAGGCTAGCTATATAGTTAACTCTAAAACCTTCCCCCTGCAGCAGCAGCTTTGCAGCAGCAGGGACCCCGGAAATCCCTGGCGCCTCTCGAGGAGAAAGAGAGTAGTGCAACTAACCCCGCTTCAACACCTGGTAGTACCAACAACGCTGTCCTGCTGAATGGGAAACTTGTCCTGAAACCCATGTTGAGGTGGGGAAATGGGGGAAAACCAACTGAGAATTATAGCCGTCACTGAAACCTGAGATCTCAGGTCTCAGTGGAAAATAGCCGTGGCCTGAAGCTGAGGTTCAAGCACGGCTGTTTTCCCCCAATATATTCCATCCTGTTATTATTATGCCAGGGGGTTTGGTAGCTTAGTGGCATAGCTTTGAGCATGCAACTCTCTGAAGGTTCCTAGTGGTTCAAACCCAGTATACTTTTCATTATTAAATACTTGCTCAGAACTCAGTGTGTCCAGCCTATATACTACTATACCTGCAACTGAGTTTTTAACACAACAAGTTGCCTGAGTTGCTTACATGAGCGGCAACCCCCCTCCCTCTCCCTCTTTGTAAGCAATACTGTATCATAGTGTTTTAAAATATATAGCGGTGGGGGAGAGTGTGCGGTGAGTTTCAACTAGCTCAGTGGTGTTATGTGAGCAAATCAGGAAACTTCTCTAAGAGCTATATCTATATACAATCTCTAGCCCCCTCCAAAGTATAATACATAATTTCCCTCATCATGATACTAATACATGTCCCCTCCCCTGCAGTAATCACTCCTGCGATGAGAAGTTTGAACACATTGTTCCGGATGATTCCGGCCCCTACCATCTGGCATCAGTCCAAGATCCCACCAGTACCCCACCCCGCCTCCCCCGGAACCTCTCTTCCTCAGACCGTCTCTCCCAACTCTCATCTCCCGCCTCAACTACCAGCGTTCACTCCATCAACAAGAAGCGAATATCAGTCGTAACCGCGGAGATAACGAGAAGGAGCAGTGTTGATCACGTTCGGAGTGAGAAAGTTGTCTTTACGGGGGTGAAATTGGAGGATCGCCTGATGGTGCAGCAGCATCGTCCACCCAGCGCTGGCAAGGGCAATAGAGTGTCACCAACAATGGACCATGTGGGATCCGAGGCGGAGGAGAGGAAGAAAGTGATTTTGGAGAAGTTGCAGCAGCTTGATGAGTTTATCTTTTGAAAGGGGAGAAGGAGCTAAGAAACATGAAATATTGAGATGAAAGGGGAGAAGGAGCTAAGAGACATGAAATATTGTACGGATCGATCCGTACAATATTTCATGTCTCTTAGCTCGACCTTCTCCCCTTTCATCTCAATATTTCATGTTTCTTCTTCATCTAGATGAAATTGAGATATGACAGAGACATGAAAGAGACATGAAAGAGAGATGAAAGAGACATGAAAGAGAGATGAGAAACTAACGGGTGATAACTAAAAGATGTCACAAATTTAAAACAGCTGTAGAATTTTTCCCTTTTGAGATACAGCTTCGGGCCAGTTATAAAACGATTTTTCAGACAATTTTGAATCGGAATAATATACCGGCAAAGACTAAAAAGTTCGTTTTCATTGCGATATCACATCATTTCCTTTTGCCCCACCAAAGCATTTAGTACGTGAAATTCACACACTTTTCTAGCACCTCTAGCACCTGTTCTTTTCAAGATTCAGCTTCGGGACAGTGACAGAATGATTTATCAGACAATTTTGAACGAAATTAACTTTGTTTCAAACTTCATAAGTCTCAATTTCCTGATCAGAATCTTCTGTAACAAAGCGTAGTTTACAGGTAATTTGAGAAATTGCCATTTCGACGATCTCTTGAAACATTAATGACCGTGAAAACCAATTTCTTAATGAGCTAAAATGTTCAAACTTGGCAGTTATGTTGGCTATGGCATGAACAACCAAAGCTCCAATTTTTAGAATTTTATCTCATTAGAAAAGTCATTTCTGATCACATAGAAATTTCAAATCTCCGTACTACATGCTTTGGTGTAAGCTGATGAAATGATCAGATATCGCAATAAAAATGAACTTTTTAGGTTTTGCCGGTATATTATCCCGATTCAAAATTGTCTGAAAAATCGTTCTATAACTGGCCCGAAGCTGTATCTCATAAGGGAAAAATTCTACAGCTGTTTTAAATTTGTGACATCTTTTAGTTATCACCCGTTATATGGGAAAGATTATATAAAATTTCTCAAATAATACACCAGCAAAGATTGAGAGAGAATTGAAAAGAAAATGGACATTATTTATAGCTTGCATGTAGCTTATCGTAAAACCGGACTAAAATATGATATATACCATTCAAAGTGTAGATATTTAGACAGACCATTTAGTAAATTTGACTCTTTAAATTAAAATTAATACCGTATCAAGACGCGCAATTGCTTGAAGTTGACGATCAAATTGATCAAACACAGCCCTAAATAATTGTGCTGAATAAGTGCACTTTATTAGTTTAGTGCCCGCTTCTCCGTACCGTTTTTTTGAAAACCGTTTCTCCGCTAGCTACAATCCCCCCTGTCACATGGTTTACTGAAAGGTATAGGTAGGATAGTATGGGGCAAATAGTTTATCACCACTTGATGACCCCTCATCGTCAGAATCTCCATCTTTACCAATCTCTGTTTTACCGTGGATCACCTCATTGTAGCTGGGCTGTGGGGGCAATGTTTCACCCCCTGCTACCCCATGGGATAGGTGCAGTTGGTGCAGCAACAATGTGCTGGAACTGGTTCTTTAGGGGGATGGTACCGATGATAATGTCAACCGGGACATTCAGGTCAAGCCCAACTCCGGAAGGATCAACGGATAGAACCACTCTGTAGTTCACATCGATTATGTTGCAGTTGATAAGGTCCGAGGGAGGAAGAGGGGGGATTTGTAAGGCAACGTTGGTCCAAGTAAAAGTTGCACCGGGCTCAATTTTGGGTTGTGTGTGTGAGACTATCGTTTGGTACTCTTGTTTGTATCTCCGTATTGTTATATCCTTCCCAGTATACTTCACGTGTTCTACTAATGATATCGTTGATTTTGTCATTGCTTTGCGGGAAAGATTCTCGATCTCAGCGCTAAAGTAGATAGTCTCCCCACACACATAACCCGTTTTTGGGAGTGAGAGTGAGGCGTTCAGGGGACCAGTTTTACAGCAGCAACATCCAAAGGTTTTCGATCCTTGGTTCGCAATTGGCGTTACAGCACCTGAAAATATCAATACCATAACTCTGCCATTTTTGCTAAAAATTTGGTGCTAAAAAATGTGTGACCCCTGTGTGACTTCACCGTCTCAATGGGTTTTGGCCCAAATGGGGTGGAAACATAGTCAGACAGATCTGTCGACTTGCACTTCAGGGTGAGACGTGTATGAGTCTGAGATGGAATTTCTGTTGGCGACGTTCGGAAGTGCTTGAGACGGGTTTGGCTTCCGTCTGATTTCATCCATCTCCATCTAACTCCGTCTAAACGGGTAGATACCGTTTCAGACGTGCCGTTTAAACACTGTGCCGTCTAAACACGTGCGTCTGAAGCCTGTTTAGTAAACAGGCTTCAGACGCACGTCTCAAACCCGTCGGACTCATACCTACACCCATGTACTTTTTGTAAGTTTCTAGACGCCGTCTAGACGGATACCGCATGTACGGCGTCTAGACGGCGTTGGAACGACGCCTAGACGCCGTCTGCGGCAAAGTAAGATTTGCCCAAGATCTACAAGCTCTTACCGGGTTGAAGATTCAAATCGTAAACTGAAAGAACGGTTAGATACATTTTAGTATGCTCGTTTGTCTTCCATGGACGATCAATTTTAGCGGAGAGCTTGTATATCACTTTTCCTGTGAGGTTCAGTGTGATTTAGAAGAAGAGCTACATTTGTCATTTGCCTAGCTAGAATCTGTTTCTCACGCCAAATGTAAAGGAGGGTTAAAAGGAGGGTTAGAGCAAAGCTACATAGGACCATGATAGGGGGGGAACTCCCGGTTTGGCGTATTGACACATGCCTATAGCTCTATCAATGGCAGACTGCCATTGATATAATGGCAGTTATATCAGGGATCCCTTAATCCGCGCAGCCTTGCCCTTAAACGTAAAGGCAGAGCTCGGATGCGGGTGGGGTAACAGCCCTATACTGCCTACCAGAGACATGTTCCGACAAGAAAAACAAGTTTAAAGGTAGTGCCAAATACATACCATGCCTTCCGACAAACGTTGAAGGTAGATTGGGTGGAAGCGTTATGGAGAATGGAAATTCATGGTTGCCTTGATCAAGGGATGTTTTCTCTCCGTCAGCGATGGCATCACCAAATAAATTTTTCGAAACGTCTAGGTAGGGTAGCGACTGGCAATTTGAAACGCCTGCTAACTTGAAACAGTGTCTGCTAACTTGAAACACGTGCTCTGGTTATTTGAAACAAATGCGCGTTATTTGCTCTCTGATTGGTGTCGTGTGTGTGCTGTAGCACAGTGAAGAGAGTCTGGTAACTTGAAACACTGAGGAGGGCTATTTGAAACAATTTTCTCCGATTGGATTGTCGAAATTTTTGTTGTTCAATATGAGCATGAGGCAGGATATAAACTATGATTTGAGTCATTTCCGCCAAAAGTTGGCCGAATATGAGGCAAAAACTGTTTTCCTGCTAATTTGAAACAGTTTTTGGAAAAGGTCATTGCACCAAGCACGTTCAACAAAATTCAGATTTCAGACATGGAATGGCTCTGCACAACCCTTTTCTAACTATTCAATGTCAAAAATTTTGGTTTCGTGGAGAAATTGAGGGAGATACGGGTGTTTCAAATTAGCAGACCGAGGCGGGTAAATTGAAACACCAAATTTGGATAGATATCACGTGACCCTGACCCCGGAAGACAAAATGAGACATCTCCAACCACCCAAAAAACTACCCAGGGACTGTCTCGGTAACACAAGGTCAAAAAAATTTGGGTTCGACTTGATTTGTGGGCAGGCAAGGGAAAAAAGTGAAAAACTGTTTCAAATAGCCAGTCGCTACCCTACTTTTCATGCCCCTTATAGGTCACCCAATCAGTATTGTCCCCCATCCCACCCTTTTCTGTCCAATGTACCTAGAAAACAATTAATAATACTTTTTTCATTTAACAAGATATTTTAAACTTACATTTTTATGTTAAACTTACATTTGCATAACCTTTTAGCTTAAGCTCGATAGCTTGAAAGTCTAGGGAATCCTTCAATTCAAGCCTAACTTTACCGGAAACTTTCTGACCAGCGTAGAAAATTGGCTGGGCAGCATCCAATAGTATCAAAAACTTTTCAATTGGCATGGCCGCTATGGAATTCCTAGCACTATATGTATGAACAATTCACAATCACTTGTTTTAGCAAAATATCAAAATGGTGTAAGTAGAGCACTAACCACTAAACCGCAAAATGGCCCAAGTTATGCCCTGGAATTGTCAGGCCAATGCTCTGACCATAGTTCTAGCGCGAGAGAAATGAGAATACGGTCAATATGCTCTGACAGTCCTAGAAAGTTTACGCGAGGTGAAGAATCCTTCTTACTAAGAATCCCAACCCCTAAACGTGTCCTTAAACAAACAAATAATCTTGAATATTACTATTGTTATATCTCTCTAATTCCGTCCGACAAACGTTGAAAGTAAATTCCATGGAAGTGTTGTGCAGAATGGGAATTCTGAATTCCCATACTGCACAATTCCGAATTCTTGATCACCTTGATCAAGGGTGGTTTTCTATCCATCAAAAAGTCCCAGTCAAAATCAAATACCCGGACATAAAATTCCTACGTAATAATTATCCAAAAGTGTCCAAAAGCACAGGCCCAGGTCGGACATAAAATTCCTACGGTGGATGGAGGTGTTGAAGATATGATGATTATGTTCTAACGGTGTATAAGGTCCAAATGAGGCACGGAGTTTTTCTGAATCAGCTTTTCAAGACGAATCCAATGCAACTAGAATTAGCTTTCTATCTTATCGGGAAGGTGTGGTTCACACACACTCATTTTTAGGAGGTAGAAGAAGAGCACAGGGGAGGAGAGGTGAAAAAATACCAGGAGGATGTAGAAGGAAGTCCAGCAGAGTCGAGGAAACCAGGAGAAGTAGAAGGAAGTGCCCCAGAAGCAAGAGATCAGAGATCCACGATGACCAGATGAGAAAATGCCTCAGAAGGGAGAAGAGAAGTACAGAGAGGGAGTGGTGCAAATACACCAGGAGGGACGTAGAAGGAAGTCCAGCCCAGGAAACCAGAAGAAGTAGAAGGGAGTGCCTCACGAAGGAAGAATGAGATCCACGGTGACCAGATGAGAAAAAGCCTCAGAAGGGAGAAGTATCAAAAAGTATCCTGGTAAAAATCGCAATCGTCTCGTTCTAAATAGAAAACAAAACACAAACACTAAAACTAAAACAGTACATAAGACAGGGAACTCCAAAAGTCTTGACACTGTCAACTTAGGGCCGGTATGGGAAATATGATCCACTTCAGAAGTGTGGAGGAACTGGAGCTGGTGACGTAGTAACAAACTGAGAACTATCAAACCCAGGGCTGTGTTGTGCTCCGAGCATGTATCTGAAGAGAGAGAGGAACAGTGGGTTAAACATGTTAAATGTCTGTAATGAAACAGCACAATATCAATTATTGCAACCCCCAATTAAGATTGAATGCGAAACAACATGGGCTGAAACACAATTAAAGGGATGCACTAGGTTATCATAGGTTACTGTGTGCCCTCACCCCTCACCCGCTATCCCTGAAACGAATCAATTGTAACATGGTGTATCCCTTTATATGATAATTTACACAATAAAATGATATAATTTACCATCAACTATCTCATCAGATAGCAACCTCCTTCCCATCTGGTGGGAGGCAAGTTTAACATGACGAGGCTGCATCGTCTCCTCGGTGTAACACCCCGTATAGTCCTGCCATAGGAATATGGGCTCCAGGATAGCGGGGGAGTAGAAATCCTGGTAATTCATCATCATTCCTATCATAACCATCTCGGTATACAGATCGTACCTGCAGGAGAATACATGTTGTAGTAAACAGTTTATTGGTTCTAACCCTGAGAGGGTAACCCTCTCAGCGTTAGAATGTAGAACAACACATAACCATCTCATAATTATGAGATTATAAGCGAGGCGCTTACACATTGTACAGACACAACCACCAAGAATGGCAGTTCATGACGTATTTGTCTCGGAACAACACAGGAATTTTGTAAGAGTTTTAAAACCTTACCATCCTTTTAGAATTGTAGGTTTCAATCGCTGGTAAATCTTTTCCATCAGATTGTCGATAATGACTGCTGTTGTGTTCTGATCGGTTTGTCTGTCTAACTCTT
This sequence comes from Hormiphora californensis, assembly GCA_020137815.1. NCBI lineage: Eukaryota > Metazoa > Ctenophora > Tentaculata > Cydippida > Pleurobrachiidae > Hormiphora > Hormiphora californensis. The sequence continues at coordinate 4,289,206 of CM035359.1, forward strand.
CAATTCTACTACTGCACCCTTTCACCTGAATTTAACTTGTTTACAAATTCACAAAGGATTTAACGAACAGTTTTTTCACAAATCCAAAAAATTTCTGAGGCCGATATATATCCAACTTCGGGTACAAAAGAAGCATGTTACCTGGGCCAGGATGAAAAATAGAAGTTGGTGGGTCAATTGATAATCCTCAGAGCCCCCACTCGTCATTTGTGAGTAACAATCCATTGATATCAGGCATGGTTTACGTGCTAAAAAGTAAATATGTTGAATCTTTCAACAAACTTTTGAAACCCATATGGGTTTCCATTGTTAGTGTTACCGAGAATTAGGTACCAATATTGGTACCTAATTCTCGGTAACACTAACAATGGAAAAATGGTGATCGTTTACCAACGGCTGTGCAAGTGAACTGTGAAACTCCGTGGAAACCGTGGCGATCCCTTATACTTACTTTTATTTCCAAGTATCTCTAGCATGCATTCATCACTCAGCTTGTCCGTGTACGTTTCTTCGTACTTTTCGGGTCGTGGTTCGACATCCTTGTGAAACAGGGAACGGGGATGGATGTAAAAGTTGCCAATGTAGTATTTAAATGCAACCAAGTTGTGGAAATTCTCGTGATACCTGGAATGGTAACAGGATGTTATTAATATTGTTACTTAATGTTTAAACAGAATCATAATCGCAGTAGAACTGGGACTGGGAGTTTCAACTTAAGATTTACATCATGTTTAGGATTTAAACAGAATCATAACGTTTCACAGCCATGCTGCTCGGTGCTCACATAACAGAGGTCAGACCGTATGGAAAATAGCCAGATATCACATATATACATGTGATATAATACGACGATCATGTGTTCCATATATGGCCACATTACAAATACGGCCGTTATCTTACGAGTCGTTGGTGTGCTGAAAGCTAAGAACAACGTCAACAAGATCAGCTAACTTATCCACCCTCCTTCGGAGCACCTCCAACCTGATCTGCAGCTCGTGCGGGATAGCGGTGTTTAAACTCATCACTTCAATCTCACCTGGGATATATAGAGGTAAAACTAAAAATACCAATATTCGAAAGCTGCTATTATAGGACCCAGGCTTGAGGCTCGGAAATCGCGGTAATGTAGAGAAAACGATAACTGCAATAGTTCACTTGAGTAAGCCGAGTACTGGGGGCAGCTATAGGTATGTATCAGGAACCGACCGAATCAGGAAATACTGGTCCCTGATTGGCTGATAACCAGTCACGTGACCTAAATAACGAGTTCTGATTGGTTGTTTACTTAATCCGGTCGGTTCCTGGTATGTATATAATGGGGGGGGGGCTTTGATTAGAGTCGCGTTTTGGGAGTTTTTTACAATTTTTTTGGCTCAAGCCTCATTTGTTCATCTGAGCAGCGTTATACGCAAACCCGAGGAACCAATATCTAGCTATAGACAACGCCAAGAGTAATGATCAAAATATGGTTGTCTGGAGCTTTTGTTAATTTGTTATGTGACCGGATCTCAGCCAATAAAATCCACAAAAGACTCAAGATATTGACTGGGCTATTCCTGAATTATTTTCGTACCTTGTGCTACCCGAATACTGAAAAGAAAGTCGGTAATTAGAAGATAGTAGTGTGATTTAGCCCAACCAAGAATATCCTCTAGCGCCGTGATTGTTTCCTCAACTTGTAAAGAAGTAACGCCGTGGGAATCTTTTGTTTGACATGTTGAGGAGAACAGTACTAGCAGTGCCAATGTCACTACCACGCTACATTTCATCTTCTGTGGGAGGAGAAAACAAAGGGTGAATTACCATTCTTTTTTAAGTCTTCAGTTTGTGCCAAAGTCTTGCATTGCTCGAACCTTGGTGACATAGACACCGTGCGCGACCAAAATTGAGCTCACACACAGGTGTCTGCTCCGCCCCAAAAAGGGTCGTTTCTTTCAAGGGATGTTGCACGCGATCCACTGGACCGATTTGCATCCGGTTTGTCGCAAAAGACTACAAATGATCCTAATATACTGGAAAATACCCTAGAAGTTTGTCTGTCAACAGGAAGTGGGTCAAAATTGACACTGAAGTCAAACCTATAATCTGGCTTCCGAGAGTTTCTGCACTACGCCCATGCGATTTAGAAGATAATTGGGAGATATGTTGATGCAATTAGCATCAGCTGTTAATGCCGGGTATTTTCCAGTAGTCACAAGAGTTAAACCTATCTCCTGATACCCTCAGATTCATTCTACACCGTCTGGGAGTGGTGCAAAAAGGCTTGGAAGCCAGATTATAGGTTTGACTTCAGTGTCAATTTTGACCCACTTCCTGTTGACAGACAAACTTCTCTGGTATTTTCCAGTATATTAGGATCATTTGTAGTCTTTTGCGACAAACCGGATGCAAATCGGTCAAGTGGATCGCGTGCAACATCCCTTGAAAGAAACGACCCTTTTTGAGGCGGAGTAGACACCTGTGTGTGAGCTCAATCTTGGTCGCGCACGGTGTCTATGTCACCAAATGTCACCAAATGATTGCCTATGCCCTATGCTATCATGGCTATTGTTTGAAACAATAGCTATAGGATTTTCATAGGGTAATGAATTTCCGATCCTATTGTCTTCCATATATGAAACCAGGAAACGACCGAACCGGGATTTTTACCACCGAACCGAACCGAATCGGAAAAAAAATTTACCGAACCGAACCGAATTTCGGTTACCGAACCGAACCGAACCGAACGCACAGCAAATTTTTCATATTATATATTCGGGGCCTGGCAAGGCCCCCCGACACGAAAATAACCCAAACACAACCCATCCCCCCTAAAACAACGGGGCCGAGCCGACAGGCCCTTAATATTATTAATACCAGATATAAAAAAACCATAAACCATAAACCATAACTAGTCCTAGGCATTTGCGTAAAAAAGTGCCCGTTTCAGGAATTTTTAGATAACCATGCGAAACCTTCACTAAAAGTATGCTATAGGTCCCTAGAATCACCAAAAAAAAGTTTACCACTTAAACTTCCCCAGAACATCTCTTAATTTGGCGTTAATTGGGTATAATTGGCTAATAATGAATTCAAAATTCAAAATCGTCGTAGAAGGTCGTAATTGGTCGCAATCGTTCAGAAATATTATTCTAATCATCTTTAAATCATGATATTGACCCAATTATGTAAATTTGGTGCCTAATTTGGCGTTAATTGGGTCAAATTGGGTCTAAATTGGGCAAAAATTCAAAATCGTTGTAGACGGTCGTGGTTGGTCGCAATCGTTCAGAAATATTATTCTTATCACCTTTAACCCTTTGACGGCGACAGAGCATATATGCTACAGTCTATTCTAGGCGGCCTGGAAGTCCTTATGTTTTATCTAGGTGGCCCATATTTTGTCACGAGCTAGTTTTAGGAATTATGAACCTAAAACCACGTCCAGATCAGCTCAGAAAATCAAGAAAAAATTTTTATAGCCCCTCTAAGGAGGCTTATTTCGGCCTTTTTTTAAAAACATTTCTCATTTTTTTGTTTTTTGGGGGCACAACTAATCCTTTGAAGGAATAAAAGTGCTCGACATAACCGACCGAATGCAAAAAGCCGCATCAAAAAATATTGAAAATTGAATGAGTTATTAACATTTAAGGCGCCGTATCATATATGATACTATCGCCCGTAAGGGAATTCTAGTAACAAATATAAATTGTACAAGTTTGTGGGTGCTATGGCATAAATTTATGCTTTCATGTGGTATATAGCTACAAGTTCTACAATCGTGAACGGTTTTTACCAGGAAAAGAACCCAAATTAGAGATTTGTATCATATATGATACTATCGTCCTAAGGGTAAATTCTCCTAAAACATACATAATTCGGGCTAGAAAAGGAGCTAAGAGACAAATGGGGGCACTAAAATGTGTAGAATCATCGCATTAGTGGGGGTAGAGCACATATTTAGGTCGCTATCTGGATCCCTAATTGAGATAATTGGATAATTAGCTAATTATCTGTCCCGCGTGTGCTAATTATTCGTGAAACTTTGCTCTGGGAAGGAGTTATGAGACAAATGGGGGCACTAAAATGTGTAGAATCATCAAATTAGTGGGGGTAGAGCACATATTTAGGTCGCTATCTGGATCCATAATTGAGATAATTGGATAATTAGCTAATTAGTTGCCCTGGAGCGCTAATAAATGAGACTAGGCGGAGTATACAAGACAAGTGAGGGCACTAAAATGTGTAAAATCATCGCCTTAGCGGGGGTAGAGCACATAGCTGAGTTTCTATTCCCACTCCTAATTGAGATAATTGGATAATTAGCTAATTGACGGTTGCACACCGTCCACTTTTCACCAAATCCCGTGGTTTCTAGGTAATCCTGAGCTCTTTTGCTCAATCTAAGGATCTTCTGACAACCCCTAACCCCATTTGTATCACCTTTGACTCGTTTTACACAATAGTATAGCACTCGATACAACCATAGACACTGCCTTCAGCTCTTTAGAACCCTCTTGCTCCATCCTAGACCTCACATACATCCAAGATCCAACTACAATCCTATAGAATTTTTATATCCTATTGCTCCTACAACACGTTCAACCCCTAATATACTACAGTTTCCCATATTTATTGTTTGGACACACGGTTATAGGGGTTTAGGGATATTAGGGACTGTCAGAAGATCCTTAGATTGAGCAAAAGAGCTCAGGATTACCTAGAAACCACGGGATTTGGTGAAAAGTGGACGGTGTGCAACCGTCAATTAGCTAATTATCCAATTATCTCAATTAGGAGTGGGAATAGAAACTCAGCCATGTGCTCTACCCCCGCTAAGGCGATGATTTTACACATTTTAGTGCCCTCACTTGTCTTGTATAGGGGGGTACGTCACCTTTTTTTTTGCCCACTGCCCACATTATTCTTAAATTTTGAATTTGCCCACATGGGCAAAAGTGGGCAAAAGTGGGCAAAAGTAGGCAAAAAATTTAAATCCATAAAAAATATATGCTATCAACCAGGTAATCGTCTGTGACCAAGGTTTTTCACTACCAATGTCCTCCTAGAGGTCCCCCCTATCGATTCCAACCGATAATTTATTTGCTCAGGGTTGATAAGGCTCCATATCCAACTGGGAAAATGGGCAAAATATGTTGGCAAAATTAGGAAAATTGGTCATTTTAGGCACGTTTCTCACATGGTTGGAGTGGAAAATTTTTCTGGTTTTTCTGGGGCCCCATTGGAGTACAATGCAAGTGGAAAACCTTTGTTATGTATCAGTTCCCTAAATAGCCCCAAAATGACGAAAAATCACTGGCCTTTGCCAAATTTTTTTGCCCACTTTTGTCCAGTCGGACATGGAGCCTTATCAACCCTAAGTCATAATTAAGTACATTAATTATCGGTTGGAATCGATAGAGGGGACCTCTTGGAAGACATTGGAGGTGAAAAACATTTGTCACAAAGCGTTTTCTGGTAAAGTTTTGATGCTTATAATATTTTTGCCCACTTTTTGCCCACTTTGCCCACATTATACCTGTTTTTTGAGATTTTGGTTTGCCCATGTGGGCAAATGTGGGCAAAAGTGGGCAAAATAAAAGGTGACGTACCCCCCCTTGTATACTCCGCCTAGTCTCATTTATTAGCGCTCCAGGGCAACTAATTAGCTAATTATCCAATTATCTCAATTATGGATCCAGATAGCGACCTAAATATGTGCTCTACCCCCACTAATTTGATGATTCTACACATTTTAGTGCCCCCATTTGTCTCATAACTCCTTCCCAGAGCAAAGTTTCACGAATAATTAGCACACGCGGGACAGATAATTAGCTAATTATCCAATTATCTCAATTAGGGATCCAGATAGCGACCTAAATATGTGCTCTACCCCCACTAATGCGATGATTCTACACATTTTAGTGCCCCCATTTGTCTCTTAGCTCCTTTTCTAGCCCGAATTATGTATGTTTTAGGAGAATTTACCCTTAGGACGATAGTATCATATATGATACAAATCTCTAATTTGGGTTCTTTTCCTGGTAAAAACCGTTCACGATTGTAGAACTTGTAGCTATATACCACATGAAAGCATAAATTTATGCCATAGCACCCACAAACTTGTACAATTTATATTTGTTACTAGAATTCCCTTACGGGCGATAGTATCATATATGCTACAGTGGGCCCAGCAAAAACTACATGTCGGAATTACAAATTTCCTTTTCGAGGCGTTTTGTGTTGATAATATCTACTTATAAACGAAAAATTAGACAATTCTATCGAGCCAATCCTTCTCGCCGTCAAAGGGTTAAAACATATTAGTGACTCAGCTCTGCCAAATTGGTGCGTAATTGGCCCTAATTGGGCGTAATTGGCTAAAAGTTAAGCTTTTTTACGTTAGAACAAGAATGTAAATTGTCGCCCTGACTGGGGAAACAATTTGGAACATCAAAATTCCTTCACCAACGTGTCCCTAAGGGTCTTCTGGAACACCTCTGAGCTTTGTTACTTGCGGGTTGAGGGGCAACATGGTCATTTCCGGGTGTGTGTGCCACCTGTAACTTCAGGCAGAGCCAAATATTGTAAAGAATTTTAGAATTGGAGTGGAGATTAAAATCAGGATACTAAAGTATGTAGCGTCCTCGCATTAGTGGGGGTAGACACCCATGAAAAGTGGTTATTTGGTTAATTAGATAATTTGATAATTAGATGTATGCATATCCGTGTTTCAGCTATTATATGGCTTAAAAAGTTCATGATACTATGACCGAACATGTTATGTGGCTTAGATCAGACCTGTGAATGATCCTGAGGCCCTGCCTGATACCCCTCATACCCTGCTAGATACCTTTCAGATGTAGCTAGATACCGGAGATACCCCTAGAACCCCCTAAATACCCCTATAACCCTACTAGGAACCACTCAGACCCCACCAGATACCCCTCAGAGTCTACAAGATGCCCCTGAGATTCTACTAAGTACCCCTCAGACCCCATTAGATGCCCCTTTAAGAGTTGAGACCCTTCTAGATACCCCCAGAGCATCCTAGATACCCATATTATAGTTCTAGAACTCCTTAGACCCTGCTAGATATCACTCAGATCTTTATAGATAGGTACCTCTTAGACAGATATTAATAAGGGGACTCTTAGAAGTGTAAACGGTGTAGAGGCACTGGGGTAACAGGGATTCCTTTCATATCAGACACTTCTAGCTTCTTATCACTCTCATAGACACCCCTCAGAGCATCTTAGACACCCTTGAAATAATCTACTTAGTAAGGTTTGAGGGGTCTATGGGGTATCTAATCTGGTCTGAGGAATTTTGAGAGATATCTACAACAAGGGTCTAAGACGTTAGAGGTATCTAGAAGGGTCTAATGGATGTCTAGTAGAGTCTGAGTGGATCTGATGGGTATCTAGTACGGTATGATGGGCGTCTACAGTGGTCTGAAGGGATATCTAGCAAGACCCGAGTGCAGTGATATCTAGCAGGGTCTAAGGGGTATCTAGAACTATAATATGGGTATCTAGGATGCTCTGGGGGTATCTAGAAGGGTCTCAACTCTTAAAGGGGCATCTAATGGGGTCTGAGGGGTACTTAGTAGAATCTCAGGGGCATCTTGTAGACTCTGAGGGGTATCTGGTGGGGTCTGAGTGGTTCCTAGTAGGGTTATAGGGGTATTTAGGGGGTTCTAGGGGTATCTCCGGTATCTAGCTACATCTGAAAGGTATCTAGCAGGGTATGAGGGGTATCAGGCAGGGCCTCAGGATCATTCACAGGTCTGATCTAAGCCACATAACATGTTCGGTCATAGTATCATGAACTTTTTAAGCCATATAATAGCTGAAACACGGATATGCATACATCTAATTATCAAATTATCTAATTAACCAAATGAGATAGGCACTTTTCATGGGTGTCTACCCCCACTAATGCGAGGACGCTACATACTTTAGTATCCTGATTTTAATCTCTACTCCAATTCTAAAATTCTTTACAATATTTGGCTCTGCCTGAAGTTACAGGTGGCACACACACCCGGAAATGACCATGTTGCCCCTCAACCCGCAAGTAACAAAGCTCAGAGGTGTTCCAGAAGACCCTTAGGGACACGTTGGTGAAGGAATTTTGATGTTCCAAATTGTTTCCCCAGTCAGGGCGACAATTTACATTCTTTTTCTAACGTAAAAAAGCTTAACTTTTAGCCAATTACGCCCAATTAGGGCCAATTACGCACCAATTTGGCAGAGCTGAGTCACTAATATGTTTTAAAGGTGATAAGAATAATATTTCTGAACGATTGCGACCAACCACGACCGTCTACAACGATTTTGAATTTTTGCCCAATTTAGACCCAATTTGACCCAATTAACGCCAAATTAGGCACCAAATTTACATACTTGGGTCAATATCATGATTTAAAGATGATTAGAATAATATTTCTGAACGATTGCGACCAATTACGACCTTCTACGACGATTTTGAATTTTGAATTCATTATTAGCCAATTATACCCAATTAACGCCAAATTAAGAGATGTTCTGGGGAAGTTTAAGTAGTAAACTTTTTTTTGGTGATTCTAGGGACCTATAGCATACTTTTAGTGAAGGTCTCGCATGGTTATCTAAAAATTCCTGCATTTGACTCAAATGCCTAGGACTAAACCATAAACCATAGATATTTTTAGAGTGAAAGTTTTGAAGCCCCGCGTTTTGGTCGAGTATTATTATTACACTAGAAAGCCCATTGTTAAGTCCTACAACAGCCCCCCCCACCCGTCTTTATGCCCCCCTCTTACTCTTCGTCTCTCCATGTCGGGGTAAAGAATACGGAGGTTGGTATAGTGGTAGAGCGCCGGTGATAAACATCAAGGGAAATCCCGCTGAATAACATGTAGAATCAGGTGGTAAAGATCCGTAGAATTGTAGCTGTGTAGAGAATCAACGGTAGGTAGAAAGGCTTTGGCAATCATGGCGGCCTCAGCAGTAGATCCCAAAACACCACAGGAAATCCACAGGAACTCGCAACAAACAAACAATAATATGCACGTGCAGTATCCCCCCTCCAATACCCATCCCAAGCCACCTCCTTGGCAACCCCCCTCTATTTGCACGTGTGGATAGGTCATCATACTCACCACGACGTTCATTTGCTTATTATAATAAGGATATTACAGTCGGACCCCGATTTACCGGGATCCTCGGGGGAAGCCATTTTGCCCGGTAAATCGGGGTGCCCGGTATATCGGGGTAGAGCATATTTGACCCATAAAATTTGTTGTCCAAAATTCTATACCAAGACACCTCTTACTGTATAGTATACATTTATTGATGACAATATGATCATTGCTTCTGTCATTAGAAATATAAAATTTAAAAAATTCAAAAAAAATTGTAAAAACTTTTTCTAAGGTAAACCACCCCGACCGAGTCAGAATCGTGTTTTGAATCGGTGCATCTTATCGCATGTCCTGCCGCTTATTAGACGGTTTGAAACGAACCGATACGTGATACCATGCCAGGGTCAGGAAGTATCAAAGTTTCAAAATAACTTTTTCTCTGAAAATTTACGGGGAGCATCGATAAAAGCATTGACAATGATCTCTATTATAATTTGGAGATGAACGTCGAAGTGGTGGTCGTTCGTTAGGCGGTATCTAAGCGACAGTCTGCTCCTTCATTAAGAATTTCAATGGCGTGTTGTGACGAAATACAGCTGTGATGTAATTTTGGGCAACTGGGAATTGCGCGTGCACAGGACACAGGAACGGCAGTCAAAATTTCTTTTTAATTTCAACCCGGCGCGTTCCTGACACGTCATATGTTGGTCGAGGTGTCGTCATAGGTGCTATAGGGACACCTTCTATTCGCACACTTCTCTCAGATCTCCTGCTATCAGATCACATCAACCTATTTAGTACCCCTGTCAGTGACACCCCTGTCAGTGTCACATGTCTCACAGTCATCAGCTCTGTACTCACATGTCTTTGTGACATGTATTCCACACCCATTATTATGGGAGTGTCGAATGGAACTATGATGGAAAACTCAAAGCCGGGCAACAAAATACGTTAAACAGCCGGCCTTCTTCTTGGGAGCAGGTGTTTAAACTCTTATGGCAGTTAGTAATTATTTCGGAACATAATTTAGCAATTCAGTCTCCATAGTTACCGATTTAGTTGCCATGGCAACCATCAATTAATGACTAATGTGGGAATAAAGAGGGCCACCCGGCTCTTCGTGGAAAAAAATTTCAAAAAAGAGCCCCCCTAGAACGATAGACTAGACCTTTTTCTAGGCCCTGATTGTTTGGAAATCACTTGTACTGCTTCCTGGAATTGGCGCAGACGCCCCAAAAAATCGCTTTGAAATCACTTTTTTGCATAAGGGCTCTTGGTGAGATAAAAATTCAAAAAAGAGCCCCCTTAGAACGATAGACTAGACCTTTTTCTAGGCCCTGATTGTTTGGAAATCACTTGTACTGCTTCCTGGAATTGGCGCCGATGCCGCGAAAAATCTCGTCGAAAACAGTTAAATTTCGAGAAAGAGAACCCTAGGTGGTTTGTGAACAATCCTTATTTGAGGCGCACCCAATGGGTGCGCTAGTGATCTATATTACAAAGAAATTATCTGAATTTGAATTCTATGTGAAGCTAATAGAAAATCCGAAGTAAAGTGGGAAAGTGCAGTTGAAATTGCAGTGGTGGTATAGTTCATGAGGAATCGACTTCCACGATAGCAAATCCATAAGCAACTTTAAAGCAGCTTCAGAAGTGGTTAACAAGTACAACTATAAAACTCATGCACATGTATGTATAAGGTGTTCTTAGTTCTAGGAACTGCCGGGAACTCCTGCTAATGCATGTGAAATCAACGTGAAACCAGGCTTCATGAGATCTTCTTTTTAACAGTGTACATGTACAATCAAATTCGACGAGAAAGGAAAGTCGACAAACGAAAACGTTCGATATTCTGGCTGACCGGTGCATTATCTATTTTAGGTTTAGGATAGCGATTGCATTGGTTTGTAATTATGCAACACACCTACAATATAAATTAAGTGTTTAGTCCAACTATAAATCAAGCCCAACTATAAATCAAGCTGTGGAAGATGTAGGCTTTACCGGGATTACAAACTCTCCCTCCTGTCCGAGCTAATGTCTGTCTCGAAAATGGATGGGTCTCTCTCTCTCTCGCTCTCTCTCTCTCTCTCTCTCTCTCTCTCTCTCTCTCTCTCTCTCTCTCTCTCTCTGTCTCTGTCTCTGTCTCTCTCTCTCTCTGTCTCTCTCTCTGTCTCTCTCTCTCTCTCTCTCTCTCTCTGTCTCTCTGTCTCTCTCTCTCTTTATTTATTAGTTGTGTTTGATTGTTCTCGTTTATCTTTATTACTCAACCAAAACGCGGAGTTTTTACGACAGCTGACCCGAAACCGGGTTAAATTTGGCCATCCGCTGGTCTCAGGACCTCCAAATACGTCAAAATATGTTTAAATTATCATTTGGGATCATGCAGACCTTTTAATTACATGTAATTACCCTTTAATTACATGTAATTACTTCCAATTACATTCCAATTACTTCAGCACCTCGAGAGCTTTCGAGCGCTACCTAGAACACCTTTCTACTCCTTCTAATTGCCGAGATCTGCATACCCCTTATTTTGACTGTTTTTCGCGTCCTACCCCTTATAGGTTTGGGTATGGCCATCGCCACACCCCCTATACGTCGCGGGACCTCGAGACCTTTCCAACGAGCCATAGAACACCTCTCTACTACTTCAGGGGGCTTCAAAACTTTCACTCTAAAAATATCTATGGTTATGGTTTTATGGTTTATGGTTTTTTTTCATCTGGTATTAAGGGCCTGTCGGCTCGGCCCCGTTGTTTTAGTTTTAGGGGGGATGTTTTAGGGGGGATGGGTTGAGTTTGGGTTATATTCGGGTCGGGGGGCCTTGCCAGGCCCCGAATATTCGGGTCGGGGGGCCTTGCCAGGCCCCGAATGGTTATGGTTTTTTTTTCATCTGGTATTAAGGGCCTGTCGGCTCGGCCCCGTTGTTTTAGTTTTAGGGGGGATGTTTTAGGGGGGATGGGTTGAGTTTGGGTTATATTCGGGTCGGGGGGCCTTGCCAGGCCCCGAATAATACAACCAAGCTGGACAACTAAACAACTAGTTAAGCTTTATCGCGCAGGCAGAACTGCAAATTTCACTATGTAATACTATATGAACAATCGACTTGATAAGCATGTTCATCCCACTCCTGCATCATTTCATGGCTAGACCATGTGCATGATAATAATCATGCATAAAGTTAAACTAGAATTGGGGAGGGGTGTACGTGACATACACACGTGACATACACACGTGACATATACAGTCTGCCGAACTCCTTATTCAACTAGCAGAGAATTTTTCCTCCATCAGGCCGTTTAATTTTACATCCGACTAGAATTTCTAGTAGAAAGGACAAAAACGTTCTAGATCTCGTTTTCACTAACAACGACATGCTTATTCATGATGTGGATCACATTCTAAAAACGGAGTGGTCTGATCAATGATCATGACCTTGTCAAAGTAACCCTGAAATCTCAGGAATTCTCTTACTGGCCCCAAAATCCAAAACCGAAAACTTTAAGCCAGAAACCCTGTTCGACAATCTCAACTTTACCAAAGTTACCGATGAGATTTGGGAAAAAATAAACGTGGCGGCGTGGCGCTTGCCCAAGCAGACTGGTCGAATGTAACAGAATCAATGGAATATCGATCAAGACTCATCTTGGAGACTTTCAATGAAGTGGTTACTGGAGTGTGCTCCAGTTTCGTACCCTCCCATACCTAGTCGAACACAAAGCGCAAGAAAAAAAATCCCGGAGCAAAGAAGAAAGCTGTTAGTGAAGAAGAGAGCATTAGCTAAAAAGATAAAGAAAGCTAAAGCCGAAGAAACACCAAATCTCCCCAGATTACAAGAACTCCACGCGGGATTATCACGCATCGAACTTCAGATGGCATCAATTAGCATCCGGTCGGAGAAGTACCAGTTTGAACCCCTTTTTCACCAAAAAACACCTAAAAACGCGATTTTCACCATTTTCAAAGAATAGGTGGGAGACACTTGTATCTTCCTGATCAAGGATTTTTTTAAAGAAATGTCGTATTTTCAAAATGAAAAAACGATAACTATAACACGGTGTTCATTTTGGATCTTTACAAGCGTTGGGCTTCACCCAGAAAACAGTTGACAAGATTAGGTCGTGAAACTTCATACTTGGTCTATTCTATACCCTCATTCAAGGTTCCTGGAGATTTTGGAGCTCTAGTACCCCGGGAAGTGTGTTTTTGGCATCAAAACTACCAGAAGGAATTTTTTGCTGGTGCTGAGACTTTGCTAAAATGTTTTTTTGGGTATTTTCTATGTCAATCCTAAAGTTTCATGGAGATTGGATGTGTTTATCGGACTCAAAACTTCATAGAAAGTGGCTGGAAAGACTCCATTTTGCCGTTTTTGAGGCGTTTTCGAGCCTTTCCAGCCACTTTTTACGAAATTTTGAGTCCGAAAAACACATCCAATCTCCATGAAACTTTAGGATGGACATAGAAAATACCCAAAAAACATTTTAGAAAAGTCTCAGCACCAGCAAAAATTCCTTCTGGTAGTTTTGATGCCAAAAACACACTTCCCGGGGTACTATAGAGCTCCAAAACCCCCAAGAACCTTGAATGAGGGTATAGAATAGCCCAAGTAAGAAGTTTCACGACCTAATCTAGTCAACTGTTTTCTGGGTGAAGACCAACGCTTGTAAAGATCCAAAATGAACACCCTGTATCTTTCTATCGTTTTAATTTTTTAGGCTATTTTTATATCTTTTCCCCCTGCGTAGTTCCAGGAGGTCCCCTTTAGGTCCTGCGTAGTTCCAGGAGGTCCCCTTTAGGTCCTGCGTAGTTCCAGGAGGTCCCCCATGGTCCTGCGTAGTTCCAGGAGGTCCCCTTTAGAACACAACGAACACAACCGTTCGTTTTGCTGGGGGACTCGGTCGAGGTTGAACGTCCTTAAGGGACACCGTGACACATCACTCAATCCACCAACCCTCTCTATTGGCTCCATTGCAACCTATTCTCGCTCCGCGAAGAATAGGCTCCCGCCCCATGTGGACAGCAAGAACTCACGTTTTTCAGCAAATCCCCTGCGACAGACTGTTTTGGGAGACCTTTTTAGCTGACCTAGCACTACTAAAACGTCAATTACCGCCTCATTTCGCATCGTGATGAATCGGCGGGTATTTTCCCATGCTCACAAGGCCATGACGATTCACCCAGTACCCGCAGATTGTCCCAGGACCGAGTAGGAGCTTGCAGCCAGGTCTTTAAAGAATTGCCCATGTTTAGAGTCAATTTTGACCCACTATTCCTCAAATGCTGATACTCGCGGGTGTTTTCCGTAAAACTAGAGTCAATTATCTGCCAGGGGCAACAAACGAGATGCAAATCGGTCCAGTAGTTCCTTGCAGCCAGGTCTTTGAAAAAGTTTGCTCTAAAATCAATAACGGGGCAGAGACCTGTATGTGAGATCGATCTCAGTCGCGCGCGACGTCGATCTCACTCAGGTATCAATGTGACCAAGCTCTGACAGTCCTAGAAAGTTCACGCGAGGTGAAGTATCTTTCTTACTAAGAAACCCAACCCCTAAACGTGTCCTTAACCCTTTGACGGCGACAGAGCATATATGCTACAGTCTATTCTAACAAACAAATAATCTTGAATATTACTATTGTTATTAACATATCTCTCTAATTCTGTCCGACAAACGTTGAAAGTAGATTCCGTGGAAGTGTTGTGCAGAATGGGAGTTCATGATCGCCTTGATCAAGGGTGGTTTTCTCTCCGTCAAAAAGTCCCAGTCAAAATCAAATACCCGGACATAAAATTCATACGTTGGATGTTGGTGTTGTGGATGTGAGGATGAAGGAGGGAGCACTGATCTGTGATGGGGTGTGTGACAGCATTGAACTGACGAACAGCAGATGATCATTGAATGCACTTGTAGATGTGTGTTGATGAACATGATTGCGGTGGATACAATTATGGTGGAGTTATAAGTTACAGGCGTCAGTACTATTTTGTTCAAGATCTTCTCAACAGCTGAGAATGAGAAAATACCGATACAATTGGACCAGAATTCACATTCGGATCAAAACACGATAACAGTTTTTGTGAGTACAGGAAGGCAGTCCAGTTGTTCCCATTGAATAACAGGACCCGATTCTTTCAGCCACTCCCCTCATTCATTGGTTACGAGGTTACCCCTTGCCAGCGCGCGCGAAGAGTGTGAGGTGTCTTCGATACCAACCTCATTCACCCATATAGTCCGTCTAGCACATTACCATTTCCACAAGCTTGTCCTCTAGACGACGATAGCAAGTCTATAATTTGGTGACATAAACACCTGGCGAGACCCCCGCACACCCCCGTGTGTGAGCTCATAGCATGGTACCACGTAGTGGCTTGTCGAGTTACTCGACTCGAGTACATCCCTTACTCAACAAGTGATGATATATACAAGATTAAAAAAGCTTTGTTTTTACAACGAACAAAGTACTTACAATTCATTATGCATAGATCAACAGTTTTTGTCAGTTTTTTATCGAGTTGTCAAACTAAAACTAAAACTTGACTCGCCGCATTTTGATATGCCATCATTTTTCAATTTTATATGACTGCAACAGGTATACGGATGACCAAAAACACTTAAAACTGTCTCTCTTTGATTACTGTTTTAGTTCATTATATATCACTCAATTATTGTTCACTCAAATGTCCTGTACGAAGTACATCTCTCCGAAACCTTTCTCTTCGATATAGTTGCAGGGGAAGCAGCCGTGACTCATACATCACAGCGCAAAACATTCCTAACTCGCCACCCTGATCTCTCGCACACGCTTCAGAACTTGTAAAGGAAGGGGTGGAGGACCCCTTACTCAACAAGTCAGAACAAGATTAGGAACAAGAGGAATGCAGCTCTTCATCAACTGAGAACTGCACCTGCAGAGTTGCAGTCACGACTGATTCCCCTACCTCACATCTGATCGTTATTGGTTTACTTTCGCGGAATTATCCGGTCCAGTTACAACGAGAGCCAGATCGTTAATTCTCTTCTCCGCTCCGGCTAGCTTCCTCTCCAATTTCAGTTTCTCGTCAAGAAGGGCCTGACAAGTCTGGAGAATAAAAATTAGTTTATTAGTGCGTCAGTAAACATGTATAATACATGTCCTGTTACAGGACCTACTACACCTGTTACTACAGCTGTTACAGTAGTACAGGATGATAAAACAGGATGAGAATTGTAATTTTTTTCTCTCTCTCTAAAATAAAATACCCGTCTATCAATTCTCTCTCTCTCTCTATAATAACTGTATAGCGGAGGGTGGAGACTATTGACCAGCTCAGACTTGCGTGGTGTACAGGTATCAAATAGCTTTGAGAGGGTGAATTTTAAACGGGAGTTACAAACAGCAACACTATACTATATACTATGGAGTAGGACAGGATGGGGAGGGACAGAGAGGAGGGATGAGAGAGATGAGGGAGAGAGAGAGAGAAGAGAGAGAGAGAGATAGAGAGAGAGAGAGAGAGGAGAGTCTAGAGACGACTAGAGAGAGAGAGAGCTCACGATCGAGCGACTAGATGAAGCGAGAATAGAGATGCACGGAGGTGTATCTGGACTGAAGAGGTGCCTAGCAGACTGTATTCTCTACTCTTGCTCCCTAGCCTTGCATGTATCCGATGGTAGGGCGGTCATTCTTACTAATAGTGTACAGTAATCATGCACGTATGGATAACGACAAAGGCCCGTCAAGCTATTTAGCATTTATTCAGATTGCGCAAGGCTGGAAGTGTGATCTACCTTTGGTGCACGAGGCTGTCCAGTGTTTTATCCTAAATATGTAACTTCTTGCACTCAATTATTGGTTTATGGCATTTAACAAGAGAGCTCCGTCAAAGCTATTTATGGCATGTGATCCTAAGGATCGCAGGACCGGCGACCTTTGCGTGTCATGACTTTGTCACCTAAACCTAGCGCCAGGATGTGCCCATGATGTCAGGCTAACGGGATAACCTCTAGCCTCCAGACTATTTAGGACTGCGTTTCAACCCTACCCATGGTACGTACCCATGTAATGCTATTTCCCTGTCTCGGGCCGGTACCAATACTGTGCTACGGATCCGGCTGCCTAGTCGATCCGGATCCCTTCCTTAGCTATTCTATGATAATTTCCCTGAAATCTCAGCCCACAGGGATTAGCCGCCAATGAGATGTGAGGTCTAACGGGTACATATCCGTGACCTGAACCTGAGTTTCAGGAACGACTGTTTCACACCCCTACCCATTGGGTAGTACCCAATGTTTCAATGATAATCCCTGTCGCGCGGCACTCATTGGTTACTCAATAATAGTGTCTGACGGTGTATAAGGTCCAGATGAGGCACGGAGTTTTTCTGAATCAGCTTTTCAAGACGAATCCAACGCAACCGGAATTAGCTTTCTATCTTATCGGGAAGGTGTGGTTCACTTTTTTCATTTTTAGCCGCGCGAGCCAATCAGAGGGCTGGCTTTCGAAATTCTGGCCTCTGATTGGCTCGCGCAGCAAAAATGACTAAAAATGAGTGTGCATGAACCGAACCTTCCCGATAAGATAGAAAGCTAATTCCGGTTGCGTTGGATTCGTCTTGAAAAGCTGATTCAGAAAAGCTCCGTGCCTCATTTGGACCTTATACACCGTCAGACACTACTCAATAACTCACCTTGGTTTTGTTGTTACCATGGTTACTCAACAACTCACCTTGGTTTTGTT
>CM035359.1:4312031-4427706 GCA_020137815.1 Hormiphora californensis
CATACACAACAAATAATAATCCTAAATTAATGCATTATCATGCAATACTAAAATGAACTTTTCCTCTCTAGACATGAAGTTATTTGCCATAACCATCCTGGTTATGGCAGTGGTACTGTGTGCCACCGCCGAGGAAGAACGTCCTGGTGGACGACGTGGAGGACACCGTGGCGGACACCGTGGTGGACGACGTGGAGGACGTGGAGGACGTGGAGGACGCGGACGTGGTGTTGAAGACCGACGCCGTCGCCCACGTGGAGGACGCCGACACCGACGTGGTGGACGCGGACGTGGAGGACGCAGACGTGCTGTTGAAGACCGACGTGGACGCGGACGTGGAGGACGCCGAAACCGACGTGGACGCGGACGTGGAGGACGCAGACGTGCTGTTGAAGACCGACGCGGACGCGGACGTGGAGGACGCCGAAACCGACGTGGACGCGGACGTGGAGGACGCAGACGTGCTGTTGAAGACCGACGCGGACGCGGACGTGGAGGACGCCGAAACCGACGTGGACGCGGACGTGGAGGACGCAGACGTGCTGTTGAAGACCGACGCGGACGCGGACGTGGAGGACGCCGAAACCGACGTGGACGCGGACGTGGAGGACGCAGACGTGCTGTTGAAGACCGACGCGGACGCGGACGTGGAGGACGCCGAAACCGACGTGGACGCGGACGTGGAGGACGCAGACGTGCTGTTGAAGACCGACGCGGACGCGGACGTGGAGGACGCCGAAACCGACGTGGACGCGGACGTGGAGGACGCAGACGTGCTGTTGAAGACCGACGTGGACGCGGACGTGGAGGACGCCGAAACCGACGTGGACGCGGACGTGGAGGACGCAGACGTGCTGTTGAAGACCGACGTGGACGCGGACGTGGAGGACGCCGAAACCGACGTGGACGCGGACGTGGAGGACGCAGACGTGCTGTTGAAGACCGACGTGGACGCGGACGTGGAGGACGCCGAAACCGACGTGGACGCGGACGTGGAGGACGCAGACGTGCTGTTGAAGACCGACGTGGACGCGGACGTGGAGGACGCCGAAACCGACGTGGACGCGGACGTGGAGGACGCAGACGTGCTGTTGAAGACCGACGCGGACGCGGACGTGGAGGACGCCGAAACCGACGTGGACGCGGACGTGGAGGACGCAGACGTGCTGTTGAAGACCGACGCGGACGCGGACGTGGAGGACGCCGAAACCGACGTGGACGCGGACGTGGAGGACGCAGACGTGCTGTTGAAGACCGACGCGGACGCGGACGTGGAGGACGCCGAAACCGACGTGGACGCGGACGTGGAGGACGCAGACGTGCTGTTGAAGACCGACGCGGACGCGGACGTGGAGGACGCCGAAACCGACGTGGACGCGGACGTGGAGGACGCAGACGTGCTGTTGAAGACCGACGCGGACGCGGACGTGGAGGACGCCGAAACCGACGTGGACGCGGACGTGGAGGACGCAGACGTGCTGTTGAAGACCGACGCGGACGCGGACGTGGAGGACGCCGAAACCGACGTGGACGCGGACGTGGAGGACGCAGACGTGCTGTTGAAGACCGACGCGGACGCGGACGTGGAGGACGCCGAAACCGACGTGGACGCGGACGTGGAGGACGCAGACGTGCTGTTGAAGACCGACGTGGACGCGGACGTGGAGGACGCCGAAACCGACGTGGACGCGGACGTGGAGGACGCAGACGTGCTGTTGAAGACCGACGCGGACGCGGACGTGGAGGACGCCGAAACCGACGTGGACGCGGACGTGGAGGACGCAGACGTGCTGTTGAAGACCGACGCGGACGCGGACGTGGAGGACGCCGAAACCGACGTGGACGCGGACGTGGAGGACGCAGACGTGCTGTTGAAGACCGACGTGGAGGACGCAAACACCGACGTGGCGGACGACGTGGACGTGGACGACGTGGACGACGTGGAGGTAAGGGCAGGAGAGGCAAAAAGAGGGCTCCCAAGAGGAGGAAAGCCAAAAAGAGGGCTCCTAAGAAGAAAAAGGCTCCTAAGAAGAAGAAGGATTAAGAATAAGACATTTAAAAGTATAATTCTAACATGAAACAAATGCATTCTACAAATATATTTGCGGTTTGAATCTATAATCTATATCTTAGAGAAAAACAAAAATATTTGCACTTATATGTATCCATATATGCCTTCAACTCGAGAGGTTTAAGTGATTTGACCGCATTCAATCAGTTAATGGGAATATTGACACCCGGGAAAGCTTTACAGGAGCAGATGTTATCTCACAAGCAAAGCAAAGCAGGCAAGCTAGGATAAATCCATTGCAGGGGGTGCTGATATCCCTTTCAATCGCGTCAGCCACGGTCCTTCCGGTACAGATTTCTCTGCAGCGTAGTCAGGCGCTACCCCACAACATACGCCCTCGTGTTGCTCTCGGGTCTCTCAAGAGAGCCCCTACCAATCATAGCTTGGTCGGCTAGACGACATGCGCTAGACCAGGATCGAACCCGGGACCTAGTGCGTGAGAGGCGAGTGTACTAGCCACTGCACCACCCTGCCGTAATAATCTCACAAGCATCTTTCATCTTGAAAACTGCGTATTGTAGGGTAACATAGGAGGAAGCCGCTATAATGACTATATAAAGTCGGATTTTTTGAAGAATTGTCACCCCAAATGACCGCGCATGTGAAATGTATCAATTTTGACGCCATCCACACGTTAACATGTGATGTGACGCGCAAAAACATTCCGCGCACGAGAAGGGGGGTGACAACTTCAAAAAATCCGACTTTAGTACCTGCAGTGAAAACCTGCAGTGAAAACTAATTATATTGCAGCTAGGAGTAGTACCATTAACGGCCGACCGAATCAGGAAATACTGGTCCCTGATTGGCTGATAACCAGTCACGTGACCTAAATAAAGATTTCTGATTGGTTGTTGTGTACCTGAGTGAAATATTCCTCAAGAAGACATTCCAGCCATGGCTCGGCTACATTAAACGGTCTCACTTCGTTGGAAATATCGCAACACTTGATCATTATCGACTGCAGCTAAAAGGAAGGTTTACGAGTTGGTAACATAGACACCTGGCGCGGGGGGTCGCGCCAGGTGTCTATGTCACCAAGTTTACGAGTAGAATCATCTTGTTTTTACATCTTAGAAACTTCAAATGTGAGAACTCTGTCCATAGCAACGCGTTGCTATGGACAGGGGTAAGGTTTTAAAACTAAAGACACATACCTGCTTTATGTGGGTGGGGTTATCCCAAATGAAACTCTTGCTAACCAGCTTGAACTGCTGGACTATCTCCCCGTGCCGTGCCATGTCTGTCGCCAGAATCAGATCTATTATTCCCTGTCGGATCTCCTTGAAATACTCCTTGTCTATATTAGCGAATATGTTCGTCTCCGGCTGCGGGGAGTCATGTTTGTTAATTTCAGAATTTCTACCACACCTTAATTAAGTATTTATAGGTACTCTACCTGATTTTCACCTAACGTAAAATGAGGTTTAAATGAGATGGTTCATTTGATGGAAGTTTAGTAGGGAACTTACTAGAGGGTGTTACTAAAAACTAATAATAGGAGTTTGCACTTTACAGCAGTATGTCTGGCGCCGGCGCCGCGACCCCATCTGAGAATCAAATGGGATATGGCGCCGCCATACAGGCAGCAGTCATGTAGCATACGCAGCAGGAACCGACCGGACCAAGTAAACAACCAATCAGAGCTCGTTATTTAGGTCACGTGACTGGTTATCAGCCAATCAGGGACCAGTATTTCCTGGTTCGGTCGGTTCCTGATACGCATACGGTGTGATAAATTGATATATACAATTGATAATAATATCCAAGCGTGTACATACATCTGAAAGTATTTCAAAGCACACTGCACAGTGGTGGTTCTCCAGGGGTGAGATGTCGTTGTAACGAACAGCAAGCTCCGTTCGAGCGTTTATCTGGTACCTGTGCGAGGATTATATTAGTAAGATAAATAATATAGTAATTGATAACAAATAAAGAGAAATGCAGATGTTGGTTGATGTTAGTATTAGGTCATTCGGTATTGATCTGGACAGGTATGTTTGTGAGAGAGCGGAGCAAGATCCAAGCGACCTGTTCCAGCGTCTTCCTTCGACATTTTTAGGTTGGACTGGGATGGTGGGAGCCTTCGCATGCTTGCTCTATGGTCTCACAGGCAATTAATTGTAACATTACTCTAGCTGCCGCTTTATGAAAGAAAAAACTGTGGCACTACGGATGATTGAATATGGAATTTTCTCTATTGAAGACAGATGATCGGTTTGACCAATGTTACTAGATCACTTTTTAGGCCTGAATCTGATGCAACCATAATTGAAGCGTTTAGATCCCATCTTCAACCTCAAAAATTGGATTTTTGCCAAAATTGCGTTTTACGCACCTAATGGCCGTTTTGGTACGTTCTAAATGTCTAAATGACTTGAATCCAACGTTCAATGTTAGCTAATGCAATTTTCTAGGTCCTATGTGAGTTTTATTACGATCGGTCAATGCAAATGGATACCTGGTTTTTTCCTTTTTCGTGGCGGCCAACATCGGCCTGAATATAAATAGTGTAGACACTTAACAATGATAAAAACTGTAATAAATTAAATATAAAATGAGTCTATTACCCCGATTGATATAGCTGCTCGTCCCTGTTGCCCTCGCCCCTCAATCTACCCCGATGCCCCCTGATGGAAACAGTTATTGATCGCACCATGGCGAAAGATAGTCTGAGTCGAAGATAACGGATGCATTGGTCGTAGGTGTATCCCGTTTTCTTAGCTTTCTTATCGGCTAGCTGTTTCAGTGTCTTTTTGAATTCTCGACCGAGACCCCCCGTCGAGGACATTACCAGAGGTGTAAATGACGATTTTTCTACTTCAATGACCCGATGAAGGTAGCCAGTCTTTTTCTCCCTCTCATGGATACCTGGTTCAATGCGGCTTTTTCAACATGTGTAAAAAATTTAAAAATCCAGCTTTTCCAAATCTAGCGAAAATCACTTCCGGATGCCAGAAATTTTATCCAAAAATTTCAGGAAAGTTTAAGGATTATCTTGAGCCATTTATTAAGCAATGTCTAGGGTTAAAAACTTTCCAAATTACCTGGAAGTAGGTTATATTGGTCCAAAATTGAGTTAAAAGTTAACATAAAGCGGCAGCTAGAGTAATGTTACAATTAATTGCCTGTGAGACCATAGAGCAAACATGCGAAGGCTCCCACCATCCCAGTCCAACCTAAAAATGTCCAAGGAAGACGCTGGAACAGGTCGCTTGGATCTATCTTGCTCCGTTCTCTCACAAACATACCTGTCCAGATCAATACCGATTGACCTAATATAACACCCGACCACTGCAGAAAGTGGGTGGTGAGCTGTACCCTTTCATCGCTATATACACTCTCAACCTGTCCTTGAACTATACAGGCAGAAGCAGTACTCGACCCCAATTATACCCCATGACAGTTGAGGAGAGATTGTTATCTGTTGGTGAGACTCACTAGCACAACAGAGATAGGAGATAGCTCAAACTGTGACAAAATGTGATGCAAGTAGTAGTAAAACCTTTGACTTAAAATTACAAAAATGTGACACCCATGAAGTTTTACTTTTTGTGGCAAATCCTGATTAGAGGGAGACGTACTATTATCGACGTATTATAGACGTGTTATAGACGTATCAATATGAATTATGCTGTCTGTGGTCCCCCAGTGCTGTTTGTTATGCTACGCAGTCTGTCCATTAAGCGCTCGCAAAAGCTCACACCGGGCCAAAAGCCCGGTGTGATCTGAGAGCCGAAAGACTGGTAGCAATAACATGTCAAAGTAGGTGCTGTCTGTGTTCCCCCTGATGGTTGATGATTAAAGTTTTTCCTTTTATATTAATGCTAGCGCCTAGCAAGAAAGAAACTCGTTGAATGGTCATCGCACTAACGAATTGTAATTACGGTACATTTAATACATTGTGACAGCTTATTGCATATTAATTATTTGAGTTCGATATTAAACACTAAAAACATCATATTAGCACGATAGATTTGTTTGTCAATAAACTTGTTTGGAAAGCCGGAAAGACGTATCTGCTTGGTGTATATTAACACATTCACTACAACTGTTTCAGTAAACGTGGGACTTGTCACCCCAATTGTGTATTTACAGACCTCGACTCATACAGTTCACTGTCATCCTCAATAAATAGTTTTACGTTGTAGTTGATGAAAGTTTGAACGGGTATCTGTTCACCGATATTCAAAGACCCGTCTCCTGGATAGGGGGAGTTCCTTCCGCCAGTTCCTGTTCGTTGGAAGTCTGGAATGCCGTTATGAAACTATTCGCAGTGCGTCTCAAAACTCGAGCCGGCCCGAACAAGAGACCAAAGTAGAAGGTGGAATCATATAGCAGGGGATTGATCACCGAGTTGATGGGGATGATAAGAATTGAAAAGAAGGGATACCAAGTTGATGCATTTATGGCTTCGGAGAGGTGCAAAAATGAAACAATGCTCAATGGAACCCAGCAGAAAAAATCAGTTAAGATTAGTGCAGAGATTTTTGCTTGAAGAGCTCTGTTGGCGCCTTGTCGACCCGTAGCAGCCCCCACATTCCGGCTCGATTGCTGGGTTTTGAAGTTGATGTATCCATAGCTGACCAAGATGAAGATGAAGCACAGAAAGTTTACCAGAAGAATGGATGTCGAAAACACCCATTGGGGGTCGTCACGGGTAACAAGATACTTGAAGACACAGACTCCATCATTTCCATAAAAATGAACAGTAGACATCGGTATACCTGATGAATTAGATGAAAACATTTCTTTGACAGTTGAGCGGACAGCTTTCCAGGTGAATGAGGCTTTCTCCCATGACATTGACCGCCCTTCAAAGTATTCTTTGAAAACCTTGTAGTGGTCGATCTTACTGGCGGGCCGAATGAAAAGCGGTGATCCAAAGTAGTACAGCCCGTTGACAAAGTAGTCCTCGGTGATTGGCAAAATCGGTGTTACTGCAATCAAGACACTTGCCAAAAGTGGGAAAACTAGCAGTAAGACAAGCTTGGCGGCGGACTTCAAGCTAAACAAGTCCCGCTGAATGAGATTTCCAATGTTTGCCAATCTGGTGATACTGAGCATTGTCATTGCGAAGAGTGACAATTGCGATCCCGTGGTACTAAGGACTCCAAGGAAGGAACACTCACTGGAACTGAACCATTGGTATCTTTCTTCGCAGTAGTTGCCATGAGCATTGTAGATGAAGTCAAAATAGGATAGCAGCAGAAGGTAAATACCAATCATCAAGTCACCAAGGTTTATCAAAATAATGGCGAATTTGTTCAGAAACATTTCATACGTCTTTTGTCGGGGTAACTCCCAAGCCGATCTTATCAATGAAACAGTGTTCAGGGAAGTTGAAATCAGACCCATAGATAAGCTGGCAGATCTCAGAAAATTGTTCTCAAAAATGTTTTTATTCCGCGTAGATGGACAACTTTTTGAGCACTCGTCGGAAAAATCACGGCAGTGCACCACGCCATCGCACACTTGTGATAGGACCAATAGTTCACTGTAATTGGTACAGGGAAAGTGATTCGAACAGGAGTTTTCATCGGAGCCATCCCCGCAATCGTCTTTAAGGTTACAAACATCTCGATAGGAGACACATCTTTTGTTATCACACGGAAATATTTTATTGTCGTAGAAGCCAGGGCCATTTGCAGTTTTGAACAGCGTGGTTGTACTTGGAATAGTAGTGTCTGCCAGAGCTCGAACTACGGAATCTAATTTGTTTATACAAGTGTCTCCGGGGATTTTCTTTAGGGGACATTCAGCATTTAGACAGATGTTGTTGCATGCTGCATAGACATAGTTCGCACCGAAAAGATGGGAGCAGTTGACCTTTTTCTCAGGAATCGATACGAGCACGGATTGTTGGACATTTAGTACAGTTTTGACGAATCCAGCAGTGTGTTCTACTGTGTTGCACTTTCCCAGTTGCCTTTCCAGGTCTATAGCTCCGGTTGGAAAACAATGCTGAATGAAGTGCTGATCCTGGGTAGTGATAAAAGTATCGATGAGATTTGTTACATCAACATCAGTTTGCCGGGCTGCGTTACACAGCTTCTCCTCAAACGAGCATGTGTTTATTCTGTCGCAAAGATTGCTCAAGCCAATATAATATTTCTCTAAAGGACAGAGAAGAACTTCCTTACATTCAGTCCCCATCTCTTGGTACCGTGTGTAGTAATCTTTTCCGCATTTCAACCACTGCGTTTCATCTTCATCTTTTCCATCCAGACAGTCCACTTCACCGTCCATGACCCACTCTAACGGAATTGACAGGGAGACGTTCTTTTGCCCGTTCGGAGAGTGAAATCTTCTGATGCATGAAACGTTGGTAAAATCTGTACAAGTTTCATCCCCTCCATTATTGCAGTCAGGATGTCCATCACACAGCTGCCCCTTGTGGAGATTGCTGCACCCAGGTTCTGCAGGATCAACACAAACGTTATTGTAGTCATCATCACAAAGGTGATAACCAAGACAGTAACCCCAGATGGATATGGTAGTTGGAAACCCCTGGGAAAGGCATTGCATAGCAACCCTTTCAGGATCGCTGCAGTTTGTCTGATCCTGTCTATTTTTACAAGCGGAATATTCAGGATGGAAACATCTCATGTTATCTTGGATTTTTATGGTCTTAGGGATCCTGTCGTTGAGCTGACAGGTGGTATGATCAGGAACAGTCCAGTTATTACATCCTGCCAATGCCATTTTATCTTCGCCATGTTTACAGGACGGGGACGATCCTGAGCAGATATCTTTAGGCTCGATATACAACCGTGAACCACCATAAAGATTATCACACCAAAGACCATACTGTACACCATTACAATGTGATTCATCGTAACACGTATCAGCCCAACCGCTATCACATCTGCCATTGCATGTTGTGTTTACCACATCGCTGCATCCAACCATGTTCAGTTCAGTGTTTTTACAGTAACCACAATGATAGTAGGTTTCACAGTAGTCACCCGCAAGAATGGCTCCAAAAAAATTATTACAAATGTATGTTCCACAGAGCAAAGGTTTACCGCCTAGTTCTTTGTAACCAATACAACCATTGTGCCCACATACCTGGTAGAACCCTGGATCGGAAGGACACAAGTTGCTGAAATAAATGCTAGAACAAGTTGAAGCATTGTCCGATGGCCATACCTTCTTGTACACAGAATTTGATAGTGGACATTTGTAGTATGTTCTAGTAGTATTTGTTAGGAAACACTTTTCGTGAAGATATCCACCAACCTCCACTAGTTCACACTTATCCGGATCTGGGGTTGCTGTGTACAGCGGGGTTCCTGTGTACAGCGGGGTTCGGCCTGTGCTGTATAGCGGGTTTGCTTTGGTAACGAAGTTACCCCTCCCTTGCCGGCGCGGCGTGCGAAGCACGCCAAACGAAGGCCGCGAAGCGGCCTGAGTGTGAGGTGTCTTCGATACCAAGGGTTTGCTATGGACTGTCCACTGGACACGGAGGCCTCCAATAGACTCCCCAATCCAATAACTCCCGTAAGAAATGTAACAAATACGAACATATCGTGAAACTAAAAGAGTTGAGCATGAAACTTTAAGTATTCATCACGAATGCTCAAACAAAGATAATTCCAAAGTAGAAAATGAAAACAGCTATGTGCCATGGGCCGGGAAAGGGAGGTGCACCCAACAACAGATGTAAATGTTTAGAGACCCAGCTGCAGAGGAATTCCCCCATAGGAATTTCGCGCGGAGGAACCTGCATTCTCCAGCCTTTTCGTCACGCGAATGAAGGTGATTATCCAAGAAAAAACTAGCTAAATTCCTGGAGAAAACAGACATTAGTGCAGTCATTGTCTACTGCCGCGTTCCCCCTTTCAACTTTGTCTGGTGTATCTCAGAAAATATTTAACTTACAGACTCCCAAAAAACGGGAGGTAACATAATATTGTAGAAAGTATAATACTATCTGGGTTTTATTTAGATTAATGCACAGATACATAGCTATAGTTAGTGACACTTGGTGTCATAATTTTCTCCCATTGTTGTAGGTATTCACTTGACAGCTACCACCTCTTTCTCTCCCATTCTCGCCCCTCTCCAGCCAGACAGTGTTGAAAGGGGGAACGCGGCAGTAGACAATGACTGCACTAATGCCTGTTTTCTCCAGGAATTTAGCTAGTTTTTTCTTGGATAATCACCTTCATTCGCGTGACGAAAAGGCTGGAGAATGCAGGTTCCTCCGCGCGAAATTCCTATGGGGGTTATTGCCTATCCCCCAATTATGCAACTATCCCAGATCATTAGCTTTGTACTGGGCCGTGCGACTGGAAAAATCAACAATCGACCACAGCTGCACACTGTGCATTAGTCAGTTATCTAGGAGAAGTTGGGAAAATCCGAAGACAGGATTTGTGGTGACAGCTATATAATTAGACATCTGGCGATCTTGAAGTTTAACTTAACCACAGGGATGATAGTTAGCCGTATGCTGACTGGGAAAAATGTGTGATAAGCTAGTTCTTTGGGACACGTTCGTGAAGGACCTGACGAACCAATTTGGAAAAACAAATTTTGGAGGTCAGATTAGTTGCTGCTAGATTATTTAGCAGTATGTCAAAAGTTCATGCTTATTCACATCCATTATCAACCAACCATTTTTGGGCCCTGGTACTAAAACTAACGTGTCCCACTTATGGGTCCCTTCGCCCCTTAATTCACGTGAGGACCAGTGAATAGACCCGATTTTCAGCGAAAGTTTGATTATACTCTTATAGATACATTGTAGGTGTGCTGTATTTATTGGTCCCTATAACTCAACTAACTAACTGCCACATTATTACCACTAGTTAATTATTTAACTAACTAACTATGTCCCACATTATTAAATATTACTGCACCGGTTTTGAGTTTTCATACTTTCGGAGCACGCGGACACAGTGCCAAGCAACTCAAAACCGGTTAATTATTTAATTAACTAATAAAGTATTAACTAATAAAGTATTAACATACGTGTTATTGAACCCGGGGTGATCTAGATCATGGCAGATACAGGCAGTGAGCAGGATACCCAGGTCCTTTCTGCTAAGCTTCTCCTGTAGATTACACGCATGCACCATACCGTACATCTGGAGGGGATACGTTGTTGAGGGTGGGATCGCGTTAGTCTGAAGAAGGGAGGGGATACGTTGTTGAGGGGAGGGCGGGATCGCGTTAGTCTGAGGAAGGGAAGGAGTACGTTGTTGAGGGGAGGGTGGGATCGCGTTAGTCTGAAGAAGGGATGGGATACGTTATTGAGGGGAGGGTGGGATCGCGTTAGTCTCAAGAAGGGAGGGGATACGTTGTTGAGGGGAGGGTGGGATCGCGTTAGTCTGAAGAAGGGAAGGAGTACGTTGTTGAGGGGAGGGTGGGATCGCGTTAGTCTGAAGAAGGGAGGGGATACGTTGTTGAGGGGAGCGTGGGATCGCGTTAGTCTGAGGAAGTAAAGGGGAGTAGGGGAGGGAGGGGCGGAGGAAGGGGAGGAGGACGGAGGGTGGTAGTTTTTTCATTGTGGGTATTTTTCGAGCATAATACCATGCAGGTCGACGTTCTCTCATCGGGTTATAGAACATACAGAAAAACATTTTGCATGCACTTACCATCTGTGCCACACAAAAGCAGTGCCGGAAGTTGTGGAACGGATTATTTCTGTAGTTCGCTTGGACTGCCCTCTGTAAAACAAATTGTTTAGTGCTATAATTGTGCTTGTCCGGAGGAGCAATGGTAAGGGGTTTTGGTGCTGCAGGCTCCCAATGAGGTCTAGGGGTGAAGCCCCCGGAAAAATTTGAGACTTTGAAGACCCTAATAAATAACTTGGTGGAAAATCTCTGAAAATTCGCTGGACATCTTATGGTGACCTTTCTCTAAATACTCGCATGACTAATGATCGGTACCGATTGAGCTTCTCCGGCATTATGTTCTCTGCAATCGCTGGTCATTATCTCAGTTAACACCTAGCCTGCAGCTTTCTAATGACTCGGGAGAAGCTCTCTATATGTGATGCAATTCATGGTACCTTTCATTAGTCATGCGCCATGACAGGCCAATGCTCTGACCACAATTCTCGCGCGAGAAAAGGGTCAGCTGGCCAATGCTCTGACAGCTGTCGGCAGGTCATGTGTTGACATGTTCCTTGTCTGTCAGCTCTCACACCGGGCCGAAGGCCCGGTGCGAGCTTACGAGGCGCTTAAGTGCCGATAGACAGACTGCGTAGCATGGCAAGTCATGTGCAGGGTCACATCTGCTCCTCATCTTCATTTGAAAAACGCTTACTTTATCGCACAAGCGATTTCTCGTGCGATTTCTCGTGCGATTTCTCGTGCAATCGAGTCGTTCGGTTGTTTCTCTTAAAATTGTATTGTGAGCAATTGCTATCGGGGTTTGTAAACTACAATAACGTTTGTTAGTTTATCGCCCCGGGTTCGGTGAGGTAATTAAACTCCAGCTGCAGATCCAGTTGGGTGTCCCCAGCTCGCCCTGGGAACATGCTGCAACTGAATAACGCGCCAAGCTACAAACGTGTGTGTGTGTGTGTGGGTGGGTGTGGGTGTGTTTGTGTGAGGGTGTGTGTGTGTGGTTCTTGTACGGGGGTGGCGCAACTACGTACAGTGGATTGTGTGATGTGCCTTGCGGGTGTGGTTCAAACGGTCTATTTTAAACTTATATAGAGAGAAAGATTGAAGAATTTTCAGGCGCAGAGACACAGGTTAGCTACAGGAGTAAGAGACATAGAAACGACTATTAAAAAAAAGAGAGAACACCTAGAACTCTCTAACACTCTGCTAGAGGAACATCCATCGGAGGTAACGAGTCTAAAACAAGGACATTAAATTTCCCTCTAACCCACGCCTGGGAGAGAGGGAGAGATACAAAATAAAGAAAGGGAGAGAAAGAGTCGTTCATGGATTGCACACAAACTGGTCTGCCTGGTGACTGATCTGCTAGCTTTATCTTGTTCCATCTGCACACTGTTCTGATGACCATGTGCTTGTGATGTTCTAACCCTAGCTCTAGCCTTTGGCGGAAAACAGCCGTACTGAACTGAACTCCAGTACGACGACTACTTACTGAAGGAAAACTGATTCAGTTATTTTCAGTGAACAGCCGTACTGTACTCGAAACTCGAGTATTATCGAATATCGCTGTTTTCTCCATTTTACAAACCTTAGCAGCACGCAAGCACGTTCTCTCTCTCTCTCTCTCTCTCTCTCTCTCTCTCTCTCTCTCTCTCTCTCTCTCTCTCTCTCTCTCTCTCTCTCTCACACACACTCTCTCTCTCTCTCGCCCTCCTATCGCTTTCTTTCAGTCTAACGCCCTCTTTTTATCTCTCTCTCTCTCTCTCTCTCTTGTATATTTTTAACAATACCTGTTAAAACTGGAAGAACTCCAGTAAGTACCCGAGTACTCCAGTACACCAGATCTCTCAGTTCTCAAATTTGAGAACTGGTCAAGCGCGCGATGATTTCGAGTTCAGTCCAGTAAATAGCCGTACTGGTGCGCGAACTCCAGTATTTTTCTCAGTAAGTAGCCGTCGAACTGGAGTTCAGTTCAGTACGGCTGTTTTCCGCTTTTACATTTGTTTCGCGGGCGGGGCGCAAGAAACAGAGTCTAGCTAGCCAACCATTTGATTGGGCAAGACACTAAACAACACTGCAAAATTTAACAGCTTTTATTTAACACTTTCTTTTATTAAGTGATATGTGTGTTAACATGATACGTCTCATCCTCTTTACAGCTGCATTGTGTGGAACAGTTGTTCTCACAGGTTCGTTACATAATATCAGTACCTATAATGTATCATATATTCAATAAATATCTGATGCTTTTTAGTTTAAAAACTGTAAATTATTTGCTTTAATTGGTTGGTAACGAAATCACCTCTCGACTCGTAGAGGGGTAAGAGAACCGCTAATACCCAATTCCCTAAAAAAATACCAGCGTTAATGATGAAATAACATCAAAATCACATACTACACAAGATTTAAGGGAATAGCCGTCACTGAAACCTGAGATCTCAGGTCTCAGTGGAAAATAGCCATGGCCTGAACCTGAGGTTCAAGCACGACTGTTTCCCCCCATAGGGGTAATTTCGTTACCAATTTAATGTACGGTTAGTACATATTTTTTTGTACAATTTTGACCGACCATTTAAGTTTTCATAATGCACCGTTTCCGGTGGTCTAACACAATTAGAGCACCGGTTACGACGTGCAAACTTAGAGCACCACAAGACACTTTCTAGTCACTATAAAACACGCCCTAATCCTTATCTTTTCTTTCCCTCTGCAACGTGATCGTCACATGATGGCACCACCCCAATGAGCGTCCTGCATCTGCTTTCCTTCTCTATCCTTCGATTCTCTCTTTCCCTATCTCTCTCTCTCTCTCTCTCTCTCTCTCTCTCTCTCTCTCTCTCTCTCTCTCTCTCTCTCTCTCTCTCTCTCTCTCTCTCTCTCTCTCTCTCTCACTCAATCTTTATCTCGTTCACTCAGTTTGTCCAAAATCATCCAATAAAATTACATTACTGCTTTTACATGCTCTATTA
Source organism: Hormiphora californensis (assembly GCA_020137815.1). Lineage (NCBI taxonomy): Eukaryota > Metazoa > Ctenophora > Tentaculata > Cydippida > Pleurobrachiidae > Hormiphora > Hormiphora californensis. The sequence continues at coordinate 4,326,653 of CM035359.1, forward strand.
CACAACAATAATGTTGAAGATTCTTTCACTCGCCGCGCAGGCTCGCTCAGTATTCAGTAGTTACACTCGCAGGCTCGGCACAAAGGGTCCCCCAGCTTTTTCAAAACCTGTCGTTCCAAAAAGTTTCTTTTAAAAATTTTTTTTTTCCCTTAAAATGGTTTTCGGCCTCGGCAAGAAAATGGGGTAAAACCCCTTTAAAAAAGGAACCCCCAAATTTTTGAGGAAGTTTAAATAGTACAATTTTTTTTTGTATTTGACTTACCCCCCTTTGAATACGGTTTTTAAGATAAGGGGGACCGGGGGCCCAACACCCCTTATTAAAAAACGGGCCTCAAAAAAGGGAAAAATTTTTAAAAAGGGGAGGTGGTTAACTGTGGAAGGGTTCAAAAATGGGGTTTTTTTGGGGTGGTGTGTTTGGGAAAAGTTCAAACCTCCCCACTGAATTTTAAAAGACAAAAGGCCCGTTTTTCAACCACTTTAAACCCTGATTTTGGAAACCCCCGGGGTTTAAATAAAATCTAAACGAAAATTTAAAACCAAAAACCAACCCGCCATTTTCACAAATGAAAAATTTTTTTGGAGGTGCCAAAATTTCCCTGTTGGGGCAATGGTTTAAAAGGGAAACCAACTGTGTTCCAAATTTGGGGTGGTGATGTTCGGCGAAAAAATTAAATTTGTTTAAACCCGGGGAAAAATTTTTGGAATTCTAAAACCAAATCCTCAATTTTTCAAATTCATCCCGCAAGATAGTTTATTATTATATAGATTTAATAATTTATCAAACCCTTGAACCCCCCAATTTTTTTAAATTTTTTTATTTCTGAAAAATTTTTCCCAAGGGAACCCCCCCAAGAAAATTAAACTATTTTTTTTCGAAAAAGGGTTTTAATGCCAAAAACCTTTACTTTTTAATGTTTTTTCAACTAAAAAACGGGCTTGTTAACCAACCGGGTTTTTTGGCCCCGATTTGGTTGCCGCCCAAACCCTTAGGTAAAAGTGGGAACAGGGAAAACTTTACCAAACCCCAGGGTCAAGGTTTTAAACCCCGCTTTGTGATAAATTTTTCCCCATTTTTTAATTTAAACCTGGGTTAGAATTTTGTATTTTAAAAAAATTTTTATGGGTTAGGGGGGGAACCCCACCACCCAAACCCAAATTTTTTGTATTGTTCTTCAAAAAACAAAATTTTCCAAAATCCAAAAACCCAAAAAACCCCCAATAAATTAAAACCTTTTTTTGGGGGGGTAAGGGGGACAAAAGGGCTTCCTAATCGTTTTTAAAACCCAATTTTTTGTTAAAAAAAAACCCCAAAAAACCCCAAAACCCTTTTCCCAAAAACCCCAAGGTTTTGGGTGGGTTGGTTCAGGGAACCCGGTTAACCACTCGGTTAACCAATTTCCCCCATTTTACCCAATTTTTTCCTTTGGAAAAACCCCCCCGGGGTTTTCCGCCCAAATTTTGTTTGTTAAAAGGGGTTTTGGGGCGGGTAGCGGGGGAAACCCCAAGGGCCCCTAACTCGTTTCAGCCCAAATTTGTATTTTAAAAAACCCTTTTTGGGTCGGGGAAAGCGGGGGAAAAAAACCAAAGGGGTCTCCTCTAACTCGGGGGTTCAACCAATTTTTTTTTGTTTTCCAAACAAACAAAAACCCAAAAACCCCCCCAAAAGCAAAAAACCCAAAAAACCCCCCCCCAACCCCCGGGGCCACCAAAAAAAAGGTTAAAATTTTTTTTTGGGGGGCCCGTGGTAGCGGGGGAACCCAAAGGGCCTCAATCGGGGTTTAAAACCAAATTTGTTTTTTGTTCAACCCCCTTTTTGGGTCGGGGAAACGGGGGAACCCAAAGGGGTTTTTCTCCCTGGGGTTTTCAGACCTTTTTTTGGTATTGTTAAAAAAGGGTTTTTTGGGTTTTGGGTAGGGGGGGAAACCCAAAGGGCTCTAATCGGGTTTTCAGCCCAAATTTTGTATTTTTAAACCCCTTTTTTGGGCCCGGGGTAGGGGGGAAACCCAAAGGGGCCTAACTCGGGGTTAAACCACCTTTTGTTTTGGTTAAAAGGGGTTTTGGGGGGGTTTCGGGGTACGGGGAAAACCAAAGGGCCCCTAACCCCGGGTTTTCGGCCCAAATTTGTTTTTTTTTAAAAAGGGTTTTTTTGGGTCGTGGTAGCGGGGGAACCCAAAGGGGGTCAAACCCTCGGGGTTCAGACCTTTTTGTATTGTTCCCAAAAACCAAAAAACGTTTTTTCAACAAAACCCAAAACAAAACCCTTTAAAACCCAAGCCTTTTTGGGTTTTTGGGTCGGGGTAGCAGGGGAACCAAAGGTTTTCTAACTCGGGGTTTTCAGAACCAATTTTTTTTAATTTTGGGTTTACAAAAACCCAAAAACCCCAAAAAACCCCAAAAAAACCCCAAAAAATTTTTTGAACGCCTTTTTTTCTTGGTAGCGGGGGAAACCAAAGGGGTTCTAACTCGGGGTTTTCCCGCCCAAATTTGGGTTTGTTAAAAAAGGGTTTTTGGGTCGTGGTAGGGGGGCCCAAAGGGCTCTAACCCCTTGGTTTAAAACCCAATTTGTATTGTTTTAAACCAAAATTTTTGGGGGGTCGGGGTAGCGGGGGAACCCGGGGGTTTCCCTAAATTTTTCAACCAAGGGGGGTTTTTACCAATTTTGGGTCGGGTAGGGGGAAAAAGGGGGGTTTTTAAAAAAGGTTTCCAGCAGGGGAAAGGGGGTAAATTTTGGGCATGGGCTTAAAGGGGGTAAAGATTTTTTCACAAAAGGTTTTTACACCCGGGGAAAGGGGTGTTTTTTGGCGATTAAAGGGGGTGGGAAAAGGGGAAGGGGGAAAAAGGGGTTTCACGGGAACTTTTTACGGGGGAACCCCCCTTTTCCCATAGGGCTAAAAATTTGGAAGGGGGAAGTTTGTTTCCCCCCAAAAGGCTTTTAAAAGAGGGGGAAAGGGGTAAAACCTTGGGCGATAGCCCCCATTTTCGGGCCCCCAAAACCTTCCCTTTCTGCCCTAAACTGGCCAATTGCCAATTTTTTGGCAAAATTTCCCCCCTTTCCCCAAAAAGGCGGGAATTTTTTAAAAAGGGGTTGGGCGAAAGGGGGGAAAACCTCCACAAAAATTTTTGGCCCTTTGGGGACCAACTTCCCCCAAAAAATTTGGCGACCCCCCGGGAAAAAATTTTTTTCCCGAGGGTTTCAACGGGAACCTTTTAAATGAACTTTGACCGGGCGTAGTTGACTTTTTGAAGTTTTCCCGGAAAAATTATTTTGGAAAAGTTTCGGACTCCCTTTTATTGGTTTCCCAAAAAAGCGGGGTTGGTTAAAAATTAAAGGTCCAGCGATCCCAATTCCCTTTTGCGTGTTGGTTTTTCATTTAAATGGGGAAGGGGAAAAATTTTTTCCCCCAAAAATACCCGTTATTTTTCCCCGGGCCCTTTTTTGGGGGGGGGTTTTGGGGGGGGGAAAAATTTTTTAAACCTTTTTAATTTTTTTTTGGCCCAAAAATAAAAAGGTAAAAAAATTTGGGCTTTGGTTGTCCAATTTTGCGCCCAATAAAAGGTTAAAAAGGGAAAAAAGGGGGCCCGAAAGGGTGGGGCCTCGGGATTTTTTGAGGGCCCAGAAAAGCAAAAAAGAAAAAGGATTAAAGATAAATTTCGTGGGGGCCCCTTTCCTTCCCCCCTTGGTTTTTTAATTTGGAGGGGTGAGCACCCAAACCCAAGAATTTGTTTTCCGGCCCCGGCCCCGGTCCCCCCCTAAATTTCAAAAAGGGAAACCTTGGTTTTTAAAACCAGAAACGAAAAATTCTTGAAAAACTTCTTTTTGTGGGAAGGGAAGGCCAAAACGGGAAAAAAGGTTTAAACCTGAAATTTTAAATGGGGGAAGGTCAATTAAGCTTTTTGGGGTTTTGGGGAATTTTTAAAACCAAGATGCCCCAAGAAAGCAAAATTTTTATGTAAACCATCCAAAATTTTAACCCCTTCCCTGCCTTTTAAAAAATGGGAAATTGGGAAACCCGAGGGGAAGTTTTTTTAAAATCCCCGGGGGCTAAGGGGGGACTTTCGGTTTCCGCAAAAAGCCCCCAAAAGTTTTTTTTTTTTTTTTTGGGGGCCCCCTTTTCCTTCAACCCGGAAATTATTTCTTCCCCAACCTGTTTTTAATCCCCCCGGAGTCTTGGGGAAAAAAAAATTTAATTTTCAAAGGAACCCAGTAGGGGCCCAAAGGAAAAACCCCCAACCCCAAAATTTAAATCCCCCCGGGCTTTGGGCCCGGGGCCCTTAACCCCAAATGGGGTTTCTCCTTCCTGATTCCCCCTTTTTGGGAAACCCTAAAATTTTCCCTTCTTCTACACGGCACCCCAAATTTTTAAAATTTGGCTTTTTTGGCAAAAAAAAAGGGCCTCTTCGATGAAAATATTCCCCAAAAAATTTTGGGAACTTTTGGGCCCACCCAAAAAAGGGCTGCTCCCCCATGTGATCGTTTGATTTTTTGGTATCAAACCGGGGGGGGCCCTTGCTGCAAAAATTTGTGGCCCGGAGGGCCGGGAGGGGGTATATTTTCTAATCCAAAAAATTAAATCTGAAAACCAAACTGCAACTCTACCACATTTGGGGAAAAAGGTTTTGGGGCCCCTGTGGGCTTTTAAATGTTTAATTTCGAACCTTAAAACGGGCCCCTAAAAAATTCTTCAAGGGGCCCTGAAGGGGAAGGGGTCGATTATAAAAAAGGTTTTGTCCAGAGGATGAGCCTACGGGCTTAGTAGGGGGGTAGGTAAGCCTAAAAATCCATACAAAAAAGACCCTTGGCAGCCAGGAATTGAGACTGTGGGGGCTATTTTTTGGGGAAAATTGGGGGGACCAAAAGTTTTTTCAAAAAAAGGGACCCAAACAAAATTTGGGTGTGTTCACTCCACCTCCTATCTTCTTCAGGAAGAAGGGGGGTTTTTCGTGGGGGAAAAAGAGCAAACGAATTTTAGGGGGAAATTTAATAGCGTTGGGGGTTTCGGGCATTTGGGTTTTGGGGGAAGTAAAGGGGAAAAAAAACTTTATCATGGTTTCCAAATTTAAAAACATTTTGGGGAAAACCCGATTTCCAAACTCGAAACATTGGGGCCTGCTATAAGTCTTTTGATTTTAAATATTTTCCGTTTTTTTTCTTTTTTTTGGGGAATTTGGTTTTTTCCTTCCCTTTTTTCTTATAAAAAAATTTGATCAAAAATTTCCAACCCCTTTTTTCAAAACTGGATATACATAAACTGTTTTTTCCACTTTTTAAGAGGAAGGGGGGAGTTTTTTAAACGAATTTTTAAACAGCAGGGGAAAAGGGGGTAAAATTGGGCCCAAAAGTGCTAAAAGGGGAAAAGGTGAGATTTTTTAAACAAAGGTTTACTCAGGGGAAAGGGGGGGAAGAAATTTGGGCGATAGTGCAAAAAAAAGGGAAGGGGGAAAATTTTTAATTAAAGGGTTTTTACAGCAGGGGAAAAAGGTAAAATTGGGCTTTTCGGAAAGGGGAAGGTAGAGGGTTTCACAAAAAGGTTTAAAAAAAAAGGGCACGGAAAAAGGGAGTAGAAATTTGGGCCCGAAAGATCTAGACCAAACATTTTTTAAATTTTAAAACCCAATGTATCGCATATCTGGGCCCCAATGGCTTTTCAATAAACCCTTTTTTAGCGGGGTTTACCGTTTTCTGAAGGTGAAAAAATAATTATTTTCGGATTTTTTAAACATAAAACCTCGATTTCCCAAACCCCCCGATTTAACGGCCAAAACCCTTTCCCCTCTATTGGGCTGATACTTTTTTTTGGCGAGGAAACCCCAAAGCCGGGACCCCCTTTCAAAAAAAGTTAAAAAAGGAAAGTTCCGGCAATTTTTTTGGGGTTTAATAAAAAGGAAAATGGTAAAAAACGGGGGAAAAACACACACACACCACACAACCCCAAAAACACACACCCACACAAAAACACAAAACCAAAACACCAAAAACCCCAAAACACACCCACACACACACCCACCACACCCCACACACCCCACCCCAAAACCCACACCCCACACACCCCACAACACACACACACCACCACACCCCCACAACACACACACCCACAACACACACACCCCCCACACCCACAACACCCCACACACAAAACCCCACAAAACCACACCCCACCCACACACACACACCCACCCACACACAAAAGACACACACCCACCCACCCCACACACACACACACAAAACACACACAACACAAACCCACCCCACAAAACCCACCACACACAACCCCACACCCCCACACACCACCACCCCACAAAACACACACACACACACACACAAAAAAACCCACCTCCCCACCTTCTCTCTACTCCCCCCGGGTCTCCTCCTCTCTCTCTTTTCTTTTCTCCTCCTCTTTTCTCCCTTTTTCGCTCTCTCTCTCTCCCCCTTTTTTATCTCTCCCCTCTCTCTCTCCTCTCTCTCTCTCCTCCTCTCTCTCTCTCAGATGGGGAAACCCGGGCCATTACGCCTTTAGAAAATTTTTAAAAAAATTTCTTGATTCACGGAAATTTGGGGAAAAAAAGGGGGTTTCACCGACCTGCCCCCTTTTTTTTCTAAAAAGGGGAAGGGGGGGAAAAAGGGCAAAAAAAATGCTTTCATTCCCACACCACCCCCCCACAACCCCAACCCTTGCCCGGAAAATCTGGGCCCCAAATGAAAACCGTTGAAAACCCTACATCATCGGTGAGTTTTTGCTTGGGCGCCTTGGCTTTTTTTTATCGCGCCAGCCTTAATTTGATACATCTTTATTTAAACTCCCCAAACTCACTTTTTTTAAACCCGTGCTTTGGTTTGGGTTTTTTTTTTCCGCTTATTGCCCCTTAAGATGAGGGAAAGGGCTTTTTTTTCTGACCCGGATGAGGGGTTTAAGAAAAATTAGTTATTTTTCCTTGAAATGAAATGGCTGCCGAACCGGGCCCTGCTCCGGTATTTTGCCATGAAAAAATTCATATGAAAAAAGAAAAAATTATAGCAGTGTTTTGGGAAATTCTTACCTAGAAAACCCACTGCACCTTAGTAAATTGGGGGGCCCAAAAAACCCACTTTCATTAATTTTCCAACCCAACTTTTCAAATCAATTTTTAAGGTGTCAATCAAAAATGGGGAAAAGGGACGGGCCTTTGGGGTGACCCAGGGGGAAGCCCCGGGCCATTACAGTGGGAATAGTAAATAAAACCCAGGGAATTTCGAAAAAAACCCAACAACAAGTAGGAGATTTTAAACCAAAAACCCAACAAGGACTTCAGACAAAGAAAAAAAATGGGTTTTTTAAAAAAAATATAGCGGGGTTGATCAAAAACCCAATTTCTACTCTTTTTTTTTTGATCAAAATTTTTGAAAATACAAAATTTTAAAAAAATAACAGTTTTAAATAACAGGCCTATTAAACCCACAGACTAAAAAAACAAAAGGGCCCAAAAACATCTTTTAAAACAAGGGGGAATGAATCAAGGAGTCTGGAGGGAGCAATGCAGCAATGGATCTGAGAAGACAGCTCATAACTACAACAACACCATCAGAATTTTTGAGGTACGCTAAGTAAGAATTAGGGACCCTAGGGTAGAATATTCAAATATAACACTCAATTCACATGGATCATTCATTTTCAAATTTACCCCTTTTTCAGTTCCCCCTCATTTTAAAGTCGTTTTTTCTTTCACAAACCACTTCAACTCCCCCGGGGTTTTATTCACAGGTCTCCCGAAAGACAAAACCGGAGTTTCAAAACCTTTGGTTTTGGCACCCCCCAAAAAAAAATTTTCCCCGGTTAAAATACATCAACTTTTTTATGAAGAAGAATTCACAAAAAATCTGATTAAAAACCATGAAAGGGGGGAAATTTAACATTAAGGAGGGGCAAAACTTTTTAAAAAACGAAATTTTTCCAAAAAAAGGAAAAAATTGAAAGTTCAAAAGTTTTTAAAAACAAGTTATGATTTTCAAATTTTGGGTAAAACCTGGGTTGGGGGCGGGGGGGGGTTTTGGGACAAAAGGAACCATTTTTTTCCGTTCAAATTCACAAAAAAAAAAAATTTTAAAATTTGCCAGTGAAAAAGAAAAAGGGAAGGGGGGGGGGGGGGGGAAAAAGAATGGTTGTGGGGCCCCCGGGGGGAAAGCCCGGGGGGATTTTGCAATGTGGATTAATGTGATTTTTCAGGGGTGACAGAAAAATTAGCTGTGTCAAAATTTAAACCCAAAATTTTTTTTTATTTTTGATATTTCCGAAAACATTGACTATTTTCACTGTAAAAATACAAATTGGTCTGAACCCGGTTAGAAAGGGAAGGGGGAGATTTTCCCAAAATTTTTTTAAAGGGCATAAAAAAGGGGGGAAACCCAATTGGCGATAGGGCTAAAAGGGAAGGTGAGTTTTTTTAAAAAGAAGGTTTACAGCAGGGGAAAGGGGTACCTTGGCGATAGTGCGGGAAAAGGGAAGGTGAGAGTTTCCCAAATTTTTCACACAGAAAGGGCCAACCCTCGGGGTTTCCCAAAACCCAAATTTTGTTTTGTTACAACCTTTTTGTGTCGGGGTTACGGGGGGAACCCAAAGGGGGCTCAAACCCTTTGGTTCAGCCCAAATTTGTATTGTTAAAAACCCCTTTTTTTGGGCTTTTTAGCGGGGGAAACCAGGGCTCAAAACTCCGGGGTTTTCGCCCAATTTGTATTTTTCCAAACAAAAAAAACCCCCTTTTTTTGGTCGGGGTACGGGGGAACCCAAAGGGGCCTTCAAAACTTCGGGGTTCAAAAATTTTGTATTGTTCCAACAAAACAAAAAAAAAAATCAAAAAAACGGGCCCTTTTTTTGGGTCGGGGTTTCCGGGGGAAACCAAGGGCCTAACCGGGGTTCAGCCCAATTTGTATTGTTAAAAAAGGGTTTTTAGGGTCGGGGTAGCGGGGGAAAAAAAAAGGGTTTTTTAAAAAGGGGTTTTCCCACCCGGGGAAAAGGGGTAGAAAATTGGGGGAGGGGGCCCTTAAAAAGGGAAGGTGAATTTTTTTAAAACCCGGAAGGGTTTTACACCCAGGGAAAAAAGGGGGTAAAATTGGCGAAAAGGGCGGGAAAAGGGAAGGTGAGATTTTTTAATAAAAGGTTTTTCCACCCGGGGAAAGGGGTAGAAATTTGGGGCGAAAAGGGCAAAAAGGGAAGGTAATGTTTTCACAAAAAAGGTTTCCGCAGGGGAAAAGGGGGGTTAGAAATTTTGGGGCGATAGGGCAAAAGGGAAGGGGAATTTTAAAAACCGACGAAAGGGCCTAAAGCATAAGCTTGGGCAAAAAACCTCACCGCTATTATTTTTCACACGAAAACCCCCGGGGCCCTTTTGGGGGATTTTTTAGAAAAAAATAGGGATTAAAAAACGTTTTTAAACGTATTTTAACGCCCCTATTTTTACGTTTTCCCGCAATAAATATTTTTAAAAATTCTACTGGGGTTTTGGGAGACTGTTTAAAATTTAAAAAAATTATCTATTTTTCAAACCTAGGGCGAAAAAAAAATTTTTCGTACCCTTCACCGCCCGTAGGTTATGGGTTAAATTTTAAAAAGCCTACAAACTCAATTTAAAAGATGTTTTTTTGACAAACAAATTTTGTTTAATTTTAACCTAATTTTTTTGATAATTACCCCTTAAACCCGGGAGATTCACTGAAAAAGTATTTTTTAAAGCATGACCCAAGCCATTTCTCCAAACCCTTAAAAAATCCAAAATCGGTGTTTAAATCAGTAAACCCAAAACCGCCGCACAATAAAAAACCAATCAAAACCCTCGTTAAAAAAAGGTCACGTGACTGGTTTAACCCAAATCTTTGGGGGAAACCGGGTTTTTCCTGATTGATTTCCCCTGGTAAAGGAATTATCGGGGTTCATAATTTAAACTACCTTTTTTTTAAAGGGTAAATGTTCTGATTTTGAACCCTTTGTTCAGGTTTAGGTAAATGTACATTGCTCAAAAAAGAGCTCCATCTCGTTGGGTTCCCCCGTTCCACATGTCAAAGGGGGTTTTTTGTTTTAAAAGTTTGGATCGCCCTAAATGTATAATTAAGTAATTAAGAAATTGGGTTTTTCGGGAAACCCTTAAAGAAAATTTAGTTGAGTATTAATTAAAAATTATTTTTCCCTTTAAACCACTTTGGGCGTAAGAAAATTTGGGGAGCGGGTAAAGAAAATTTGGGGGGACGGGAATTACTGGCAAAATGTTGTAAGCAAAAAGCGGCGGAATCTCTTTGGGCAATGGTTCTTGAGTTTTTTTCGGCAAGGCGGACTCTGGTAAAATTTCACAAATTTTCTATGGGGCCCTTACCTACAACCTTTTTTGGGGGTACGGGGGAAAACCCCCTTTTCCGCACTGTTTTGGTTGTAACACTTTAAAGGGGGGGCCCTGTACAAAAGGTTTTTGGAATAAAAGCTTATACTTTGGGTTTAATTTAAATAATTTTTTATTTCGCCAATTTTCCCGGAAAAAAGGAAAAATTAGGGAAAGTTTTTTGCCCCCAAAATTTATGAAATTTTTATCTTACCCAAACCTTTCTTAAAGAAAAACTTCAGTTTCCAGTTTCATCAGTTTTGGGTTTGCCTTCTCCAGCTCTATAGCTTGGAAACCCTCCGCCTGCAGTTGGGCCTCCAGATACTCAATCTTCCGCACCATATCATCGTGGTTTTTCCCCAGCCCCTAAACGACCCTCCCCAACAGAACTTTAAAAATTTTCACATTTCCCTCTCGTCCCAAAATTTTCGCAGAAAATTGTCATTTTTTGTGGAACTAAACGGGGGAAGTACTAGTATATCATATTATGGTTCTGAGAATTTCATGGTGAGCTGGAAATTTTTAAATTTGTCAAAGTTTTCCCCCCCATGTTTGCCCCAATTTTTTTTGATCTCCGATCGAATCTGTCGCGTGGGTTTACCAAAATTGGAAAGGGGAGTCTGAAAAAAATAAATTTTAAAATGGGAACCAAAAATTTTTTAAACCCATGATATAAAGCCAAAAAATGATTTTTGTTGCGGGGTTTTCCATTGTGTTGCTGGGTTTTTAAATTTTGTTTTGTAGCTGGGGTTACATTGTGTTCCTATGTTTTTTGTGTTGCAGGGTGGGAAAATTGCTAGGTTATTTCAAAAGGTTACATTGCTAGGTTACACTAACTCGGTTGAGTTGCAGTCAAGGGTTGGAGAGATAGGAACAAGGTGTCCATTGTGATCCACCAATTTAATGGAACTGTTTGCCGGTGCACAACATATCGCCAAAAGGAAGATCTCGGACATCTTGGGACGCACACGAGGGAGAGAAGGCGATCTGAAAATCAAAAATGTTAATGACGTCATAATTTCATAATCGTCTGACGAATCACTAGGCTAAAACCACAAATTTACTAGAAGATCAAGAATTTACTAGATCAAGAATTTACTAGATCAAGAATGTATTCCAATAAGCTAATTAATCCAGATATCGACATTATAACAATAAAATTACCGTTTCAATGGCGCTGTTGTAACGAATGTAGAGTTTCTTTCTCTTGTCAACCCCAGAGGAATGGGACCTACCCATTTTACCCTGAAACAATTAGCAACGTTACAGACAAACAGACAAATAGATAGGAATGGGACCTACCCATTTTACTCTGAAACAATTAGTGCAACGTTACAGACAAACAGACAAATAGATAGGAATGGGATCTACCCATTTTACCCTGAAACAATTAGCAACGTTACAGACAAACAGACAAATAGATAGGAATGGGACCTACCCATTTTACCCTGAAACAATTAGCAACGTTACAGACAAACAGACAAATAGATAGGAATGGGACCTACCCATTTTACCCTGAAACAATTAGCAACGTTACAGACAAACAGATAAATAGATAGGAATGGGACCTACCCATTTTACCCTGAAACAATTAGCAACGTTACAGACAAACAGACAAATAGATAGGAATGGGACCTACCCATTTTACCCTGAAACAATTAGCAACGTTACAGACAAACAGACAAATAGATAGGAATGGGACATACCCATTTTACCCTGAAACAATTAGCAACGTTACAGACAAACAGACAAATAGATAGGAATGGGACCTACCCATTTTACCCTGAAACAATTAGCAACGTTACAGACAAACAGACAAATAGATAGGAATGGGACCTACCCATTTTACCCTGAAACAACTAGCAACGTTACAGACAAACAGACAAATAGATAGGAATGGGACCTACCCATTTTACCCTGAAACAATTAGCAACGTTACAGACAAACAGACAAATATATAGGAATGGGACCTACCCATTTTACCCTGAAACAATTAGCAACGTTACAGACAAACAGACAAATAGATAGGAATGGGACCTACCCATTTTACCCTGAAACAATTAGCAACGTTATAGACAAACAGACAAATAGATAGGAATGGGACCTACCCATTTTACACTGAAACAATTAGCAACGTTACAGACAAACAGACAAATAGAGAGGAATGGGACCTACCCATTTTACCCTGAAACAATTAGCAACGTTACAGACAAACATACAAATAGATAGGAATGTGACCTACCCATTTTACCCTGAAACAATTAGCAACGTTACAGACAAAGAATTAAGCCACAAACAGGTCCTGCAGATTTCCAGATAAATTTGGACACGATATAGTCGAGCGCACAAAACAAGTCCTTATGGCCTCCTCCTGGCCACTTCTCAGTGCCCAAATAAATTGGTTTTGTGTAATACGGAGCCTATCAAAGCTATTAGGTCCATAAATATGATATAAATGTTAAAAGTTTAATATAATTACCTCTAACAAAACCTCTCTCTAGCTTTGGAATGTCGAGCAAACTTCCGGGATAGTTGTTGTCTATGATCAAGTACAAAAGGAAGGACTAAGCAAGGTATTTGACCGTTATGATCTTTATTCTAGCGAATTTTCCCAGCTTGAATACTATTCGCCACCAACGTCATACTGAGCTGGTATAGCGAGCAACAGTGTCACAGAGAGATATTACAAAGATCATGAGAGATAGACGAGGACAGACAGAGAGACGGTCAGAGAGTCGGAGAGTCAGAAAGAGAGAGAGAGAGAGAGAGAGAGTCAGAGAGTCAGAGAGTCAGAACGAGAGAGACGGTCAGAGAGTCAGAGAGTCAGAGCGAGAGAGAGAGAGTGTGAGAGAGAGAGAGTGTGAGAGAGAGAGAGAGAGAGAGAGAGAGAGAGAGAGAGAGAGAGAAAGAGAGAGTGAGAGAGAGAGAGAGAGAGAGAGAGAGAGAGAGAGAGGAGAGAGAGAGAAAGGGAGCGAAAGAGAGAAATTGGTGGCACACTAGATGTTCTACTTCACATTGACAGGTGTCATGAGACGCGACCAATATCGACTAGGTAGATGTAGAGATTAAAGGGAGTTCGGTACCGCCTACTAATAAACCTGGAATATAGAGAGGGAGAAGAGAGAGAGAGAGAAGAGAGAGAGAGCAATTCGAGAGGGGGAAGAGAGAATAGATGAGAAAGAGATAAGGGCGTTTAAAAAAAAAGTGGGGGGGGGAAACCCCGGGGGGGGCCCCCCCCCCCCCAAAAATTTTTTTTTTCCCCCCCTTTTCCCCCCGGGGGGGGGGGGGTTTTAAAAACCCCCCCCGGGGGGGGGGGGGGGGGGGCCCCCCCCCCCCCCCGGGGGGGGGGGGGGTTTTTTTTTTAAAAATTTGAGAAAGGGGGGAAAAAGGAAAAGGGGGAAAAAAAAAAGGCAAAATTTTTTTTTTTAAAATCTCGGGGTTTTTATTGCCTTTGATCTTCCCGTTTTCCCCTTTCCCCCCGCCCCCCCGGGCCTTGCCCCGTTCCCCCCGGGCCCCGTTCTTTTTCCCCCCCTTTTCCCCCCGCCCCCCGGGGGGGTCCCCCCCCTTTTCCCCCCCCCCCCCCGCCCCCTTTTCCCCCCCTTTTTTTTTTGTTCCTTTGTTTTTTTTTTTTTTTTTTTTCCCCCCCCCCCCCCCCCCTTTTTTTTTTTTTTTTTTCGAAAGGGCCAAAAAAAGGACCTGTTTCCAAATTCCTAACCAAAAGGCCCCTTAAATTTTTTTAAAATAAAATTTCAAAACCCTATTTTTCCCCCGGAGAAAAAAAAAAATTTTTAAAAAACCAAAAAAAAAAGAAAAATTTAAGAAAAAGGAAAAAAAATTTTTAGAAAGGAATTTTTGGGGGAGGAAAAAAAGAGGGGGAAAGGGGGATAAAAAAAAATGACAAGGGGCGGACAAAAAAAAATTTTAGAAAAAAAAGGAAAAAAGGGGGGGCGGAAGAAAATTTTTTAAAGGAAAAAACCCCCCCGGGCGAGGGAGAGTAAGAAAAGAAAAAAAGGTTGAAAGAAACAAAATTAGGGATAAAGGGTTTTTGAAAGGGGTTTTTTGGGTTTTCAAGAAAACCCATTTAAAAAACCGGGAAATTGGTTTTAAAAATTCCTTTTAGGAAATTCCGGGGGAAACAAAAAACTAAAATTTTAAAAAAATTTTACTAGAACATAATTTTTACCTCCCCCCCCAATTTAGAATGGATGGTGGTTTGGGGGGGGGGGAAAAGGGGGACCCCAAAACCAAAAGGGGCTAAAAGAGGGGATTTTTTTGGGTTAGGTGGTTTAGGGGGGGAAAAAAAACAAGGGTTTTTTACTTTTTAGGGGAAAAGGGGGGAAAAAAGGGTTGTAGGGGTTAAAAGGTACCATGACATGTCGAAACCCAAATGTGTGAGAATTTGTCGAATCTCTATTGGGTGCGCTAGTGACACATATATAGAGGGGGTTATTATAGGTAGTAACTTGCCATCTTACAACTGCCATTTTCAACGCAGCTGGACACTTTTATAATTAATCACCTCTTTTAGAACATATATCAAGTTGATAAAACCAGGTGGGTGGTCGTGTTATACGACCACCCACCTGGTTTAATATGTCGACAATCTTTAAACCCCCTTCCGCGGAGTCGGAGCTCAGCACTCAAGTCAACAGAAAACACAGGTTGACATATTGAAATCGAATTATTGTCTGTTTTGATCATTTAATTCGGCCGGTTGACAACCTTGTTGTTTGTTTCAAGTATATTATACCTGGATGTGGATGAGGAGGCGTCGTGCGGGGTTTGGGGAGGAAATGTTGCCGGAGGAGGACGCCACAACAAAGATGGGCTAGAATGGAGTAAGGTGGTTAGGGGCTAGAACAGAGTGATTGGTGGTTATGCCTCCCCCCTAACCGTTAGGAATGGAGTAAGGTGGTTTGGGGAGGAAATGTTGCCGGAGGAGGACGCCACAACAAAGATGGGCTAGAATGGAGTGGTTAGTGGTTAGGGGCTAGAACAGAGTGATTAGTGGAAATGTTGCCGGAGGAGGACGCCACAACAAAGATGGGCTAGAATGGAGTGGTTAGTGGTTAGGGGCTAGAACAGATGTGTGGAAATGTATGCCGGTGCGCTAGGACCACATAAAGAGGGGTGTATTGGTTAGGTTAGTAACAATTGCCATCTTGACAAACTGCCATTCAACGAAGATGGCACTTTATAATGAATCACTGGTGTTTTAGAACAAGTATCAGTGGAATTGAAGAACCAGAGTGGGTGGTAGTGTTAGGTAAGGACCACCACATGGGTTAAAATGTGAAATGTTGTAACCCTTCGGGAGTCGGAGGTCGCACTCAAGTCACAGACAAACAGGTGAATATGGAATGAATATGTGGTTTTGATCATTAACGGGGTTGACCACAACATGTGTGTGTTTCAGAATGATACTGGATGTGGATGAGGAGGCGTCGTGCGGGGTTTGGGGAGGAAATGTTGCCGGAGGAGGACGCCACAACAAAGATGGGCTAGAATGGAGTAAGGTGGTTAAGGGCTAGAACAGAGTGATTAGTGGTTAGGCCTCACCCCTAACCCCCTAACCGTTAGGAATGGAGTAAGGTGGTTAGTGGTTAGGAGGAGGAGGAGGAGGAGGACGCCACAACAAAGATGGGCTAGAACAGAGTGGATAGGGGGTTAGGGGTTAGGTGGTTAGTGGTTAAAGATGGACTAGAACGGAGTTAGGTGGTTAGGGGGTTATGGAACAGGGGGATTAGGTTGTTAGGGATGGGCTAAAAGATAGATAGTTACAGGGTGAAGGATGGCTTTAAAATATTGGATGGCGGATTAGCATTTAGCAAGATAGGCCAACGATAGTGGAGGAAGGCTTAGAGATGGTACGGCTTAGAGATGGGAGGGGTTATAGAGATGGGAGGGATTATAGAGATGGGAAGGGCGGGACTAAAACATGGACTTTAGGAAACAGCGGTAATCGATCCGGAAAGGAAGGGGGAGGTTAAGGACTGGGCTATAATAGAACAGGGCCGGGAGGATGGAGGTTGGTTATCTTGCTACATATAATCTGACAATCTCTTACACGGCGTCATACACATTTTTATTTTGAATTTCTATCTGAGATTTCTATTTGGAATTTCTATCTGGAAGAACCGCACGTGCAGATGCGCCGCGCCGCGGCCCAAATTCACGTGCGAGATTAAAGAGAGAGACGCACATTAACGTTGTACGTTTGTCTCTCACTCTCTCTTGAAAACCCGCACGTGCAGATGCGCCGCGCCGCGGCTCAAATTCACGTGCGTGTTATACAGATTCTGACAGAAAATACGAGCACAAAATTCCATATAAAAATGTGTATGACGGACAGTCCGTCATACACATTTTTATCAAGATGGGCTAAAATAAACGAAGGAAGATTATCGCTGGGCTATCTTAGATAGTATATCTACAAGTGTGTTGTAGAGCGCAGACAGTCGGAAGAGATATTCAACGAAGCCTCCAAAAGGGAGCAAAACTTTTGGAATTTTCCCAAATCACAGCAAAGATCAGGATATGAAGTGGGGTGTATAATTTAACAAAGAAATAGCGAACTGACAGCTTTCTGCAGGTAATGCCTGTAAATGAGCGAATATACAATACGGTCACGCGGGGGTTGATCATATTGTCGAACCCCAATTACTCAAGAAGCTGATCAAGACACAATAGTAATTAGTAAAAACTGAATGGGGTGAGTCTAAACCAGGAACCGACCGAATCAGGAAATACTGGTCCCTGATTGGCTGATAACCAGTCACGTGACCTTATAAATAACGAGTTCTGATTGGTTGTTTACTTGTTTTGGTCGCGACCAAAACAAGTAAACAACCAATCAGAACTCGTAACAATTGTTAATTAAATAAATCCCTGTTCCTCCCCCTTCCCATTTATCTACCTAGCCTACTTTATTTGGTTGCTGTCGTCTTACTGGACAGATAAAACTTCAGAAACGGCGCCATATGAAGGCCAATATAACCGCGGAGAACCAATATAAAACCTCTCATAGCTTTTCATGGAGATGAACGGCGAGGGAGACAGAGGGAAAGAGTCACATGCACACTCAGTGAGAAAACTAAGAGAGTGCAGAGTACTAAAATAGAATGAGCCCTGATATAGACCTTGGAGTGGGGGCCACTGTTGGACCTCCGAACTGGTCTCGCGTATGTTAGCGTGTAATCAGGCATTCAGGAAAAAAGACGTTGATTCAGTTGTTCAAAATCAAATAACCAACCAAGCACTATTATGCCGCGGTCGGTGTCACCAGCCCAAGGTTGGGACAGCCCTGATATAGATACTTTGATAAAAAGCAATGAAAAGAAAAAAATAAATACTTTTTCCATATGTTTAGGTATATTTTGGCGAGGTATAAACAACAGATTTGCATCTGCACTCAGAAGAGCGGAGCGAGGAGAATGGCCGTCAGATCTAGGCCGCTGACAAAATATTAAAAGGAATTACTTACATGGTGGTGCTTGTGGTGCCATTACGGTATCCGCCATTACCGTAATGATACTACAAGCACTGCACTGTCAGAATTGGGCTGACAAAATGCTAAAAGGGTGGAGCTGTTATATCAGGTCTACTACCGCAGCAGAGTAAAAGGCTTCAAGCTAGAACCATAAGGTGCCATATAGTGGCGGGGGTGGTGGGGTAACTTACAACCTACAGGACTACTACTACCGCCGCGCAGCAGAGTAAAAGGCTTCAAGCTAGAACCATAAGGTGCCATATAATAGTGGTGGAGTTGGGGGTGGTGGGGGGAGACTTACAACCTGTCTATTATGTGTGACGTCACGTGTGTGACGAGAGAGAGAGACTACTTTTTATAAGGACATGTCAATTTAAAATGTCAATAAACGTGCCCACCATCTTTCAGTATAAACTCTATGTGAGAGAGAGGGAGAGAGAGAGAGAGAGAGAGAGAGAGAGAGAGAGAGAGAGAGAGAGAGAGAGAGAGAGAGAGAGAGAGAGAGAGAGAGAGAGAGAGAGAGAGAGAGAGAGAGAGAGAGAGAGAGAGAGAGAAACTGCACTTACTTATTGCCTGGCAGGTAGTACCACTGTGGCCTAGGGAGAATGTAACAGTAGGTTGGTCTTTGTGCTGGGTGATATGAGGTTTAGATATTGACAGTTAATAATATATCCCATGGTTGATGAACATATTGCATAGACCAAAAATGTGACATTACATGGCCCTGAACACTGCATGTCACTTTGCAACGTCACTGACGTCAGAATTGGTTGCCGATGACGTCAAAACACGTCAGTTAATCAGAATTGATGACGTTGTACCATATGTCGCCCCCCCCTGACAAGATGCTATCCTTAGATTATGACGTCATTTTGTTCATTAGAAGTGTGACGTCACTGATCCATATTGCACTACGTAATAGATGCAGACACACCAGCTGGTACTGAGCTGCTATTATAGCGGCGCGGGGAATGAAGTTGTCAACAAATTACAGACCATCATGGTATCATGGTGAAGAATAGGAATTCACTCCCTCATATGGCCACAGAGAAGCTGCAAAGTAGCTTATAAATATAGTCAACTCGATTCAAACATTTGAAGTATAGAAATTCCTCTTATATAGTTTTCCAATCGGACAATTATGGACTTCATTATATCCAGCATGGTTCGACATATGGAAATCCAGGGCCCTGGAAGACTTGCTACCACGTCATGGTACGGCTGCAGTAGGGTACCCAAAGTGATTTCAGGTGAAAGTAGGAAGTGTTACTAAGCGAGAAATTGCGCGCCACAATGCATGTTAATCATTTCCTTTGTTGCATCAACAAAGTGTGACCTGAAAGTTTTATGAAGGAGCAGACTTTGTTACTATGTGTAACGGTGGACGGACTGACGGACGGACATTTAGTTAACTCCACGATCTGCTGATTTCTAAACCCTGAATGATATTTTGAGCATGTGCGTGCTAAAAACATCATCCCGGGTGAATGCCCGGGCAGGGAAAAAATACTCAGGTTCCAGTCATGG
Organism: Hormiphora californensis; assembly: GCA_020137815.1. NCBI lineage: Eukaryota > Metazoa > Ctenophora > Tentaculata > Cydippida > Pleurobrachiidae > Hormiphora > Hormiphora californensis. The sequence goes on from CM035359.1 coordinate 4,346,007, forward strand.
CTCAAATTTAACTTTAACTCGTCCCTCTGAAAGGCAAGTTAAATAAAGTGAAAGTCAGCTTTTAGAATTAGAAACAATAGCACACGGGGGTCGCGCCAGGTGTCTATGTTACCAATAGCACACTCACCGGGTGCGCCTCAAGCACGGGTGAACCTCTTTGCTCACCTCTTGAGAGAGAACAGCAGCGATTTTCACAAAAAGTTATCTGGATACTCCTTGATGGCTAACTAAAACTTTAGTGAAAACCACATGTTTTTGAAAATCGAGCTAACACATGCGAGACGCACCATTAATAGGCCCATATATGGCCGTTAAAGTGCATGTGCAGATCGGCATTTACCACCATATATGGGCCCATTCGACGACGAGACATCTTCAAATTGTAATAGAGACTAGTGACAGACCAATATAGGAATACACAGTTTTTTTGCAGGGTTTAGAATAACCCAAAACACGTCATATCAATGTCATATCAAACAAATCACACATCTTGTCATCTTATCCACGGGGAGGAGGGTGTCGGAGTCCCTTTCCGAAGTTAAGCCTGGCCTGGTTACACCCGTGGTGTATAACGATGGGGTTGTTGTTCTTGGGATTGGGACTTCCGTTAAGTGGATGCCAGCACTTGCCACTGGTCTTGTGCTGGATGGATCCGCTAGGGAGGAACCTAAACCTGGCGTGAGGCTTTCCACAGTCACGGTGAAGGACGAGGGGCTCGTTGTCGCCGGGCTTGGGCTTCCTGTGGTGGGGTACAATACAAAGTCCGGAGGTTGTGTGTCGGATGGATCCGTCGGGGAGATAACAGAATTCAAGGCGCTTTCCACCACATCCAGTATGTGTGACGATCTTGGTTCCGGGGGGAGAGTTGGGTCGACCGCCGAGAGGGTGGACACACTTGTTGCTGTGGTGCCGGATAGGGGCACAGTTGGCTGAAAATGGTAGGTGTCAGAAGCTATTGAATATAGACCCGAAAAGACAGTAGAAAATTATAGATAAATGTCTTGTCTTGATCAGACTCTCTCGTGCTAATAACGGCTAAATAGAAAATAACTTACAGTAAACCAGGGCGATGAGAGCCGAGAAAACAATGAAAAGCTTCATGGTGACAAAATGTTAGTTTTGAAAACTGATTTTACCTCGCCTCTTCAGCTATTTTATACCCCTTTCTGGAGACTTCTGGAGACACCTGTTGACATCCCATATATGGATCTTTTTCCTCCCCCTGGATCTTTTCAAGCAACGTGGAGTAACCCGGATGTCAGAAATGCTATATGTTCACACATTATTTCAAAATCACACCACCGATCACGCCGCATGAAGAAGTGTTACTGCTGACAAGACAGATCAGGGGGTATGTATAAACCCGTATAGCCCGGATAGTCCGGATAATTGATGTTTTTGAGATATCCGGATAACCTAGCTAGGATAAGCGAATCCAGATATTAGATAACTCGGATACTGAAATCCAGATTACTCGGATAACTCGGATAAATGTCTGGATAACTCGGATAAATATCCAAGGTCCAGGGTTCGATTCTGGTCTAGCGCTCGTCGTCTATTCCACTAAGCTATGATTGGTACGGGGATTTACCCGGATAGTGCACTCGTTGCAAAGGTTCACCTAGTCGTACAGGTGTCACACTAATTAATTAGTGTGTTATAATTGTAAGGTGCTCACGTGTAGAAATACATGTGTTCATCACTCATCAGTGGCTTTGAGGAGCCTGTAAAAGGGACATCAAGCCAACTGCACGAGTTTGCATTACTATTATATAACTTAAACGTCCGGATAACTCGGATAAATGTCCGGATAACTCGGATAAATGTCCGGATAACTCGGATAAATGTCCGGATAACTTGGATAAATATCCGGATAACTTCGGGTAGTGGAAATTCTTTTCTGCTATGACCATTGTATGAAACGTCCAGAGGCCGCACAGATCAGCTTGGAGATAGATGATTTCCGGGCGCTGGACCTAAGCAAGGCAGACTTTGAAAAGATTTCGGGGGACATCGAGGAACACGACTGGGAAGAAATTTATGAGAGAAGTGGAGCGGAAAAGTTTCCAGAGGAGTTTCGACTTATCCTGTACAAAGCTGCTGTTAAGTACAGTCCTAAGAAGAAACCGGGCAAAAAGAGGAGCAGTCGACTCAAACTACTTTCACAAAAGAAAAGAGCAGTACGGGATAAGCTGACACGAGTCTGGGATAAGGGGGATGCCCCGACAGGGCAGATTCAAGCACTGGAAACTAGGATAGGAAACCTAAATTGGATGATAAGGGAGGAAGTGATAGAGAGTCTCCGAGTCGGCTCAGAAAGGAAAGGGGAGCAGTGGAGAAGATACAAGAGAACAACAAGGCTAACATCCTGGCTGAGCAATTCCAATCGGTTTTTAGTGTACCCAGAGAGGATACTGAGGTAGAAAATGTCTACCTCAGTATCCTCTCTGGGTTGGCAGACATTGAAAGAAGTAACTGCAAGGAGGGAGATGAAGAGCTGGAATTTACATGAGCAGAGTTAACAGAGGCTCTTATGGAAATTAAGAAAGGAGCGGCATCGGGACCAGACGGAATTCCAGCGGACCTTCTGAGGTCGTGTGCAGAAGCAGTGAGCAGCCCTCTGCACCTGCAATGTGGATGCACTCGCTCCAGGAAGGTAGGGTCCCAGAAATGTACAAGAACTCTATCATCGTTCCTCTGTACAAAAAGGGAAGTCGGGCGAGGGCAGAGAACAATTGCAGACCCGTGTCATTAACTGACCATGCAAGGAAAGCCTTTGAGAGGAAAAGACTGGTCAAGTACTTTGAATCCAATGGCCGGTACCCTGCCGACGGTCCTCCCTGCTGACGGGTCGACAGGGAGGGCATTCGGCAGGGAGGGACGGAGGGTGGCATATAATAGGGGTCTAATGCCCTACATGACGAAATTAGTATAAGATCGCCGTTGGCAGGGAGGGCATTAGACCCCTATTTCCTGCCCTCCCTGCCGAATACTCAGTGAGTTACTCCGAATGAGTTTTCGGCAGGGAGGGCATTTACCCATCCTTTTACCCTCTGTACCTACGATCAGTAGGGAGGGCGTTTCACTCCTGCTGTGAACTCGAGAATTTGGCCGGCAGGCCAAATACGAAGAGTTCACTGTGTATTGTTCCTCTCAGTATCGTTAGGGCTTAGGGTTAGGGTTAGAGTTAAGGCAGTGGTTAGGGTGAGGGTTAGGGTGGTGGTTAGGGCAGTGGTTAGGGTGATAGTCTCTTCCTGGACATACAGCACGGCTTTATGAAGCGCAGAAGCACACTTACACAGCTTATTCAGCATTTTGACGAGGTATATGAGAATTACGGTCCAGAGAAGCGGATAACTCGGATAAATGTCCGGATAACTCAGATAAATGTCCGGATAACTCGGATAAATGTCCGGATCACTCGGATAAATCTCCGGATAACTCGGATAAATACCCAGATAACTCGGATAAATGTCCGGATAACTCGGATAAATGTCCGGATCACTCGGATAAATGTCCGGATAACTCGGATAAATGTCTGGATAACTCGGATAAATGTCTGGATAACTCAGATAAATATCCGGATAACTCGGATAAATGTCCGGATAACTCGGATAAATGTCCGGATAACTCGGATGAATGTCTGGATAACTCGGATAAATGTCTGGATAACTCAGATAAATGTCCGGATAACTCGGATAAATATCCGGATAACTCGGATAAATGTCCGGATAACTCGGATGAATGTCCGGATAACTAACGGAGACTTGTGACACTTGTTGAAACCCCATATATGGATCTTTTCCCTCCCCCTGGATCTTTTCAAGCAACAATCTCTATACGAGGAGTAACCCGGATGTCAGAAATGCTATATGTTCACACATTATTTCACAATCACACCACCGATCACGCCGCATGAAGAAGTGTTACTGCTGACAAGACAGATTGTCTTTCTAAGACTCTGTTGGGGTGGTTTAGCGAATTTAACAGGTAGATCAGGTACGGAATGGTAGTGAGATGATGCCAAGCTTACTAGATCACTGATCCACTTTTAACTGGGTAACGAAATCCATACCAATATATTTTCTTTGCAATAAATACTGTACCAGAGCAATAGAGCATTGTGATCCTGACGGTCAAATACCTGAATAAATAGCTCTTGCCTCTTACAAACAGAGTCGTCTGTGGATTAGACAGCTGCCTTTAAGATTGCAGTTGTACCTTATCTAATTTTCACCAAACAGGGGTCATGAATCATGAACGAATGGTGAACGAATGGTGAGAGAAAGAGAAAGAAGAAATGATAAGTTATAAAAGACATGCGCTTCATAAAATTCTCTACATTTTACGTCAATGTTTGCGTCCAGATTATCTCCAGAAGAAGAGAGAGGTGAGGGGGAATAAAGAAATCTGAGATAGAAGCTTAGAGAGAAGGCAGAGAGAGAGAGAGAGAGAGAGAGAGACGGAGAGTGAAGTAGGAAATATGAGCTTACTAGGTCATGCTTATTAAATCAGTTTTTCACCTTATTGAATCAGAGCTCCGTCTGTTATCAGATTTTCTTCCCTGCTCTTATCATGTTTCACGGAGCTGCTTTTTTTCAGCACACCTTTCCATGTGTTTCTACTAGCTGATTGGTTACTTTTTTGAGTCGCTTGACACTGTCCGTGCTATGAACAATTCAACACTTTTTAGCATTGTCAATTATATTTGAGCAGGAAGCAATTAGTTGTACTTTTGCTTGGTAACGAAATAACCCCTCCCTTGCCGGCGCACGAAGGTCGCGAGGTTATTTCGTAACCAATGCTTTTGCTCAAGTGTTAGTGCAATCAGTGGCAAATACTAAAGTTTTGAAATAAAATGTTTAAACAATACTTATTTGCTTATTTACTTATACAATTATGTTATTTTGCCGGTTTTTAACTAACAGATTATACTGATTACTGACCCTTCTACGCCCCTTATAGTCTGTAAGGCTACACGTTGGCGCAATTGAGTCAGTAGACTTTTTGGAAGTAAGTTATTCATTCCAAATATTGAAATAACTGATGATTTGGAATCCATTCCAAATCATCAGTTATTTCAACCTTTACCAACTTTTACACATTGAAGTTATTCTCAAATTCCTTACCTTTCCACACTCCTTACCTCTCCAGTCTCCATGCTCCTTAACTCTCCACACTCCTTATAAGGAGTGTGGTAAGGTGGCAAGGCCTTACCTTTCCACACTCCTTACCTTTCCACACTCCTTACTTTTCCACACTTACTTCTCCACATTCCTTACTTTTCCACACTCCTTACTTCTCCACATTCCTTACTTTTCCACACTCCTTACTTCTCCACATTCCTTACTTTTCCACACTCCTTACTTCTCCACATTCCTTACTTTTCCACACTCCTTACCTTTCCATACTCCTTACCTTTCAACACTCCTTACCTTTCCACGCTCCTTACTTTTCCACGCTCCTTACTTTTCCACATTCCTTACCTCTCCACATTTCAGATTCCGATTGATGACCACCAAGGAGTAATTCTCAAGCTCGAACAAGAACTACCTTGGGATACAGGTCCAGGTGGATAGCACCCCCTGAAAACTAAATTGAAAGGTAATTCACATTTCCCACGTAACAGTCTCCTAGTTTCCACAGTACATACTAAAATTCCTTACTATCTACTGAAATCCACTTCTCCACACTCCCCAGTCCCTACTTTCCACACTTCTTACTTTTCCACACTCCAGACTTTTCCACATTCCTTAAATTTTTCTGCACTGCTCACCTTTTCATACCCTTCACTGTCCACTGATCCAAAATCTTCAATAATTTTATCGGAAAGAATTTTCCCGTAACTTTTCCATCCTCTTATAACTCTCTATCTTCCTATCCCTACCTTGCAGATATTATAAATGGACACCTCACTGATTTGTGCACAATTGAACACGGACATGGCAGGATCAGCGGCAGCGGCAGAACAAAATAATACAGTATTCCTTCTCTCTACAGCCATTTACCACGATATTGCAAAGGTAATTTTACTAGCGATTAGGAAAGCTTATACCATGGTACTAGTATACAGAACTGTTAACTGTGATTTCCTCATACTTAGATTCAAGATCAACTAGGTTCAGGAGCCAAGCTTCTCTTTGAGCCGGCGGGAATTTGTGGAAACGAATTCTTTTGTTTCCTCGCGGGATTAAACGTCGGAATAATTGCTTCCAACCAGGTATAACAGTGAGTCAGGTAAATGTAAGGAGTGTGGAAATTCATACAATAAGGATAGCCATCGAATTATTATCGTGGAATTGTTGATTTACGTCGGATATTTTGAAGTTGTCACCCCTTCAAAAATTCCATAATAGATATCTTACAGGAAGTTTTGGACGCAGCAGAAAAATCACACACGAACTTCGATTCGATCCTTTTGGGCGAGAATGTAATCGACAACTCTCTCTACAAGTAAGAAATGCATTCAGTTGAAACTATATCATTGTTCACCTAGTCACGGTCCTATTATAATAGTAATACTAGCCAGGATCCTATATGCTATAGTAGTAGAGACGCGATCATTGCTTCTACCTATACCCATCTCCCACTTCTATAACTTTTTTATACTGAACTGCAATTTTTCCAGGGCAGCAAGTGTGCACGGATGTAAATCCTACACTGCCACAAGTGTATCAGACATGACCAAGATCACGACACTAGTCGGACACGACTGCCAGTAAGTTATACACGTTCCTTGGTGACATTGACACCGTGCGCGACCAAGATTGAGCTCACACACAGGTGTCTGCTCCGCCTCAAAAAGGGTCGTTTCTTTCAAGGGATGTTGCACGCGATCCACTGGACCGATTTGCATCCGGTTTGTCGCAAAAGACTACAAATGATCCTAATATACTGGAAAATACCCGAGAAGTTTGTCTGTGAACAGGAAGTGGGTCAAAATTGACACTGAAGTCAAACCTATAATCTGGCTTCCGAGAGTTTCTGCACTACGCCCATGCGATTTAGAAGATATTGGGAGATATTTTGATGCAATTAGCATCAGCTATTAATGCCGGGTATTTTCCAGTACTCACAAGAGTTCAACCTATCTTCTGATACCCTCAGATTCATTCTACACCGTCTGGGAGTGGTGCAAAAAGGCTCGGAAGCCAGATTATAGATTTGACTTCAGTGTCAATTTTGACCCACTTCCTGTTGACAGACAAACTTCTCGGGTATTTTCCAGTAAACTAGGACCAATTTGTAGTCTTTTGCAACAAACCGGATGCAAATCGGTCCAGTGGATCACGTGCAATTTGGCTTGAAAGACTCGACCCTTTTTTAGGGGGCGGAGCGGACACCTATGTGCGACCTCGATCTCGCACGCACTAGGTGTCAATGTCACCAAACACGTTCCAAAGTTAAGCATTCTGATTATCATCGATTAGCTGTTGATCCATCATGGCATTTAGCCCCCCCCCCCCTCATCCTGCCCCCTCCCGTCCTGCAGGTTTGTATTGACAGCTCCCACGCTCCCTGAACTGGATACCATGCTCTCCCAGTGTGTTCTCCCCCCAACTATATCTGTGGATCTCCACAATACTGATCTAGAGGCACTCAGCAGGCTGATGATGAAGTGGAATGTAGGAAACATCCACGTGGGAAGTATCACTAGTGAGTAGTTAATAATTAACTTATTATTAGTTATTTAATAAATTATCTAATCAAAACAGAGGTCCTGATCGGTGTTAGGATAATAGGCAGATGTTTTGGCCCATGGTATCACACTATCACTGATAACAAATAAAAACAAGGAAGTTTTAGTTCAACAGTTTACACATGTTTCAATACAAAATTGTATTTCATCAGAACTGAATCACACTTGTCCCGTTCCAGGTAAAGAAAAGATAGAACAAATTTATAATGTCATGTTATACAACATCTCGCAAAATATATAGAAATAGGTTATACTAATAACGTGATTTATAAAAGGAATAAAGGTACTAGATTCATATCTATTAGATCAGGATAGAATGGTAGAGACCCTCGGTAGCCTCGAATTTGAATGAGTACTGATTTGAGGATGCAAAATGATAATCGTAATCTAATGTATCTAATGGCGTCATTATAGCTTTGTTTCGACTTAACCGAGTACAAGCCAGCCAGACGCTTGTAGAACCGCTCTGCTTCTGGTCCGAATGTTCCGATTGTTGAGAACACAAGTGGGGTGAAGGTAGCTCGTTCCACATTTAGGATTCTCTGCCCATAGGCCCTTTTCTTCTGACCTTCATGGATCTCCGCAGTTTTCTCGATGGTGTTAATTTGATTTGTTGGTGCCAACGAGTTAACCGTTCCAGGTTTCTTGCTTGCTCCTTCATAAAGCCATCCAATTAGAGATTGTATTTCTTGTGATGTCTGCAACTACCCATGATCTCGCTTCTCCGGTTTAGGAGTTGGTGGTTCCTGGACTCTATCAAAATCTCCATCTTTTCGGCAGTGCACAGGTCACAGAACCGATCCCCAATTCTGTACGGTCTTCCCTTTTTCCTCACTTTCCAAGTGATCCCGAATGTGATCCCCCTGTCCTTCAACTCCCACACCTTTTCAGACAGCCTTGTAGATGTTCTTTTTTCGGAGTTGTTGAATGTGTGCTTGTGCTGGCTGAATCGGGTTTTAAATGAGTTCCCTGTTAACCCGATGTAGAGAAATTTCTGGTTGCAGCTGGTCTTCAGTTGAGCTTCGTATACCAATGATTCGGTGAGGCACTTTCCATCCAATGGACAACTTCCCTTGTCCTTACAGTTGCATAATTTATCAGGCACATCCGTTGGTTTCGGGCCCCCATGTGCGAGTTTTTTGTTGTGGGCCTTTATCCTCGATTCCATGTTTTTCATGCAACTGTATGATACCTTGAGAGTGTTTTTGTTGAAGATCTGGCTGTAAATGTGTCCTGCTGGAAAGTATCTTGCCACTAAACCAAGAAACTTTCGTCCCAGGTCCGTTTCAACATCCACAGAAAATGGTGGGTTAAACCATATTACCCTTCGCCGTCCTTTCCTTTTCTTTTTCCCTTTTCTCGCCACGTCTTTATATTCCGTTGAGAAGCCCTTGTAACCACTCTGCTCCAAAGCTCCTTGGTAGTGATATCGTGCCGCTTGGAAAGCACTTGGACTGGATGACAATCGTCTTATGCGATCCATTACCATGTCAGGGATGTTCTTCATATATATATATATATATATATATCACTGATAACTAAATTACAGGTGTGAACGAAGTTGGAGATTTAGCATCTCTTCTCAGCCTGCTACCAACACCTCTAAATCCTGTGGTGACTCTATCACCTTCCTTCCTTGATCACTCAATGTTTGTGGCCACCCGGGTCCTGGATAAGATCACCAAGGTATGTAGCAAGTAGCAACCCCCCTCGCAGATATTGTTCTCAGACAGTGTTTACTAAAATGGTAGTACCTATAGAGGGCGCCAAAACCCGATAGTGCTCGATCAATGATTGAGAGCTGGTTCAAACAAAGGGAAACAAGAAATTTTGTCAAACAAATGTTTCACCCGTAAGGGATCTTCAGTGACAGTAATAAACTACTAAATGGTAGTAAATATTGTCTGGTCAAAGCTCTGTTAAACCATATATTATGCGTGAGAACACCCAGAGTATTACCCTGATTCAGTTTCATAGTGCATAATATGGTTTTTGTAGATCATATACCAACTGATTCTCTATATAAAACCGGTAAGAATACATCCCCTACAATTCTCCAACTAGTCACCCTTCTCCCCTCAACTAGTCACCGTTCTCCCCTCGGCCTCAACTAGTCACCCTTCTCCACTCAACTCTCCCCTTAGGATAATGGTGAGGTAGACGTGTATGTTGACATGTCGGTGTTTGATGAACTGATTTGCTACATGGATGACATTGACAACATATCCATCCTCAATGGGAACAAGGAGGAGGGAGCTGATCAACCTGCCACAATTCTCGGTGAGCATGTTAACCCCCCCCCTCCCCCCGGCCGGAGATGACTGAAAATCCATAAATTACAATCCATGCTTCTCCATAGAAAACAACCCATATACTATCGTATCCCCGGTATAAATACATATCTACTGTATAATTTTCATCACACGTGCAGGTAACAGCTATGATGAGAGCGATGTGATAGCAGTCGAGCAGCCCGCGTCCCACCTCTCCACGGGAGATTGGATCTTCCTCTCTAACATCTCCCTGGTCTGTCTGGAGGGAGGCTGTGATGTTCTCTTACTGGACAAGGATAACAGGTATAATGAAACTACGTACCAGGAACCGACCGATCAACAACCAATCAGAACTCGTTATTTAGGTCACGTGACTGGTTATCAGGCAATCAGGGACCAGTATTTCCTGATTCGGTCGGTTCCTGCATTTGACCCATGTTTCTTTCTTTTTCTAAGATGAGAAACTATATAGGAGGGTTCGGCAGATCAGTTCGATTCGATTAGTACGTTTCATCGAATTTATGATTCTAAATTTTGTTTTCAGGGTGGTGTCTCGTGAGATATACGATCAGGAGGCAGAAAACTCTGCCATTCAACAAATTCCTACCACTAGGATGAGAAACAACAGCATCATGGTCAACTAAAATCCAATATTCAGTTAAAATCCTGGTTTTCTTTGTTGAGTAAGGAGTGTCCACTCAGTCCAGTGTCCACCCATTACTCAACAAGGTTTTCTCGGTTAAAGGGTATAGAGAAAGGGTTGAGGACCTTTCTACCCTTTCTCTTTACCCTACTAGAAGGCTACTAGAAGCTATATAGTGTCTGTAATGGGGTAAATGATAAAAGTGGGTAAATTTGGGAACTATATATATGTTTGTCTGCATGTTTGTCTGTTTTTAATCAGTAAGACTTTGACAAAAATACTCGTTTTGTGGTCAGCAGTTGTATTCTTGAAGATGCTGGAAGATTTTCTTTTGATCAGATCGTATAAAGAGTGGGGTGTCTAAAACCGAATTCATATAGAGTGTATAGTTATGATGATGACGTTGTGTACCTTTTTAAAGATACTGTGACTGATGTTAGCTACGCTCGTTTTAGTTTGGTGGAACGCGTTCAAAGTACAATGTGATAATTAGCTTGATCTGGACTCTTTTTTAAACCTTTTAATGACAAACAGGTTGATTGACGAATATATTTTATTATAAAAATCTGATTCCATAAAAAACTTTTAGTTTTATTTACAAAAAACTGTTCTTAGCTCTTCGCATATCATCATCTCTCTTTGCCAAATGTGTGTAATACAGAACATTTATCATTTTATTTCACTCCCAGTTCCCACTAGATTCTAGAGATCAGGGTCGATTAAATGTTATGGAAGAATCCTCACTGTGCCCTAATTGTGTTCTCTCTTAAGTTACTCAACAAGTTCTCTCTTCTCATAGCTTTTCAGTAAATCCGCCACACCACTTTAGGGATCCGAATGGTTGAGAAAGGCCGGGCTCAACAAGATATAGTTAGGAGTTGGAGGGTGCAACTTTAGACTTCTTCACTCGGGCTGGCACCTAGAACAGTTTTATGTTAAAAACTATAAAATTCCATCCAAATGTAAGCTACATTGGACAATGGACATGCTGAATTTCGAAGCTGTATGTATCTCTTTTTGCTTACGATCTTTGTGTTTGAATTGTAACTGCTGGAATCACTGTCACTTTCCTCTGTTGAAATGATGCTATCTTTTGCTACAAAGAGAAACAAAATAAGATACTTAAACGGTGACAATAGGTGTGATCTGTGAAGAGCATATGTTCCGTTGGCTTGTGTGTGTGTGTGTGTGTGTGTGTGTGTGTGTGTGTGTGTGTGTGTGTGTGTGTGTGTGTGTGTGTGTGTGTGTGTGCTGTCAGGCCAATGCTCTGACCACAGTTCTCGCGCGAGAATGGGTCAGGCCAATGCTCTGACAGTGTGTGTGTGAAAGGTTACACAGGAGAGCAGTAAATCTAAAAAGAAAAAAGAATTTGACGAAGAATTGTTGAAAATTGGGCATAGAACTGCTGCACTGATCAATAAGGCACCAGTTTCACTAGGCTAACATATAATTAACCTATGTTGGTATTGGAATTAGGTCTAGGGCTGATGTTGACTAGAAATGTCGCAGGGATTGGGGCCTCTTGAATGGCGGCTGGTAAGTCTACACCCTCAGTGTCTGAACTGTGCTCACGATGTCTTATTTCCTCATTCCCTACTGCAGAGTTTTTAATATTGAAAGTTATTTATAGTTTTTAAAACCTGTACCCTCGCAATAGACGTGGTTTCGGGTAAAAAGAGGAATCCATATAGGTTGTTAGCATCAACATAACTGACTTTTGTTTTAACAACTTTTCTTAGTTAGCTATGTTGATGCTAACAACCTATATGGATTCTCATTATTTTTCAAATTTTGATATTTTGCTGCTCTGCTGTGTTACCTTTTGATAAAATTGGAGCTGATGATGCTGGTGAAGCAGTTAACGAATTGTGAACAACCCTGAAAGATACAGAAAGAGTTTTGGTTACTATGACAACACATACCGCTGTCAAGGGGACCACGAATGATGGGAGGTAGATTCCTTGATTTCGTGTTCACTTCCGTTAGAGCGGGGTTCTCCCTCAGGTATACCGACTGTTTGGGGATCTCACCAAGGCCGGGTTTCGGATTAAACCCAACGGGTGAGGCACTGCTTCGGGACATTCTGATTCTAAAATGGACCAGTAACATATTTTTGAGTAAGTGAGAGGGGGGGGGGAGTAACATATTGGTTATTGAATCATTGAATTGAGTTTGAAAACAATGCTTGTTGTTAACATATCAAACATGCCAAGATCTTTGTTCGTGCGTATAATTACGATCACACATTTATACACACATCAGATGCTGCAGTATCTTATTAGTCGTGATCGCTGATACAAAATTAAAAGGGCTTTGAACGAATCGAACTATAACATTCACCAAATTCAATTCACAGTTCATACACACATGGCTGACCAAAAAATGTGCATGCACAACACAAATTCCACCCTATTTTGACCCCATTTTGACACAACCATGCATACGTTTAGTGCACAACACGAACTTCTCTTACCGTTTCTCAATTTCTTGCTCACTCGGAGTTGGAGCGGCTAAAAGGGAGAGGGCCGTGAATAAGTAAATAATTGTTTACATCACATCAGTCTTTACACCCTGGAATTGTTTACACCGGTACACCCTGATCCCTATAAATTGGTCCAAACAGAGCAATTGTGCAGATTCAGCCCAACTGTGCGATTGTTAGTTTTATCAAACAACTGTCGAAGAATCACCATGGTGACTATCACCACACACACAACTGTCAGAATCACCATGGTGACATCACCATGACACACAACTGTCAGAATCACCATGGTGACATCACCATGACACACAACTGTCAGAAGTATCACCATGGTAACTATCACCAATACACTCTCAGAAGAAGACATTCTGATCTTTGGAGCACAGTTCAGCATTTCTCGGTCTATAGACGCCACACCATCCTGGCTGAGACCCAGGAGGTCCCACCAGACTCTCCGGTTCCCCAGAATCCTGCTCGAAACTCAGCCTGAAACTAAACCTCTTCTCCAGTAGGTCGGCTGGTGGGGGCGTGGTCTGGGTTGCCATGTTCCTCCGTTTTGGTGGCGGTATTGGGACACACTGGGTACTAGTACTGGTGACTCCACTAACGCTCCGTATCAGGGTGGGTCGTGTGGTGGTGGGTCGCATTGACCGGGGTAGAGTCCTCTGGATGCGGGATAGCAGGGTGCGGGGTGGAGGGGAGATGTACGCGATGTTATCATGCCACCCCTGATCATCACCAGCTGATCCTGAACCACCACCTGTAACTCGTGGGAGGCAGCTTAGAATACACATTTAGTTTGTTATGTTCTAACCCTCGAAACAAAGTCTAGCTAGGCAACGTTTAGTTTTTCATTACATTACATTACATAAAAGTTGTACATGTTCAAAATGGAGCTATAAATGTGATAAAGTCGGACCCCGATTTACCGGACACCCCGATTTATTAGGTAAAATTATCCTTTCCCCAAGATAACAACGAATCAACAAACTAACTAACTAACTAACAAAATAACAAACAAACAAACAAACAAGATAACTTACTCAGGGGTGGGACGTATTCTTTTTTCTGTTTTTGTCGGAACAAAATGTAAAGAAGAATGAGGATGGATAGGACGAGGAAAAGACCGCAAATACCACCAGCACTTCCAACTAGAAGCGTCGTGTTTACACCTAATTTGATGGAAATTAGGTGATAATTAAGTGGTAATTAGCTGTTAATGAGACGATAATTAGCTGTTAATTAGATGATTATCTGGGTATTAAACACATCATGCACAGTGTGCTATTTACTGACTTGAGTTTGTAGTGGAAACAACTTGATAGGAATCTCCATTTCCCTGATCCACAGGTCCCGGATCAACTATCATCTCTGCTGCACAGACACAGTTACACAAACTGGTTACCATGGTTACCATGGTTAGTAACCATGGTTAACCATTATATAATAGGTTACAATACGAGAATTGAGGCTTCGCATAAAACAGGACAAAACTGATCATGATTGTTCATTTGAATATACCTATAGAAATGGTTGCATTTGCATAAGCGTCCTCTCCCACTCCGTTGGATGCCATGACTATGTAAAGTCCCTGGTCAGAACTCTGGGCCTAGGAAAAACAGGATAGAATTAACATAGATAATACTGTTTGGAATGATTTTGTGAAATTTCGGTATCAGTAAACCCAAATGTCGGTATCAGTAAACCCAAATAAAAAGGATATATAATTCCCTTTTTACAATTAGTTTTACCTCATCGATAATTAGTATGGCTGATTGTGCAGTGTACCGTCCACCTGTCACTATTGGTACCCTGTCCTCTCCCTAAAAATGTTAGAAAGATTGAAAATGTTTGAAAATATGCACCAAATCAAACTGTTACAGTAAATTTCTTTTGATTCTTTTTCAATACTATTATTAAGTAAATAAATACCTTGTACCAAGTGACATTAGGTGTAGGATACCCATAAACGACTGCTTCAACTGTTATCTGTGAGTTCAGTTGAATACTAATATCTGACAGCGTAATACTGGGTGCTATCTCATGACCTGAAGAGATATAACCGCATTGTTACCATGGTTACCGCACGGTTACCATGGTTACCGCATTGTTACAATATCACGCAGCAAGAGAGCTGTCACCACGGCCTGGTGCATGATGTGTTCATTTTCATAAACATATAGATCTCAAAAAACAATTTCGTTTTTCATTTCCCATATGCATGCATATGCAGAGGTTTTAGGATATTTTACTTCCCTTTGATCATATTCAACTGATAATAACCTAGCTGTTTTGTTTCTCAGTCCTCCCTGCGCCAACAATGTATCGATAAAAAGCTTAATTATTGTTATTACTTAATTCGTTAACTTATAAGCTAGTATTTCACAGATAAAAATTGAAACTTTACAATCACAGAATGAATCTGATTCGGTGGTTTTCGATCATTTTCTTTGCCATGGCAACCCTTTTTGGACTATCCGGAAACACTCTTATAATCTACTCCTCTGTCCGATACAATTCTATCGACTTGGACGAAGTCTCCGTAATGTTTGTCCGGAACCTAGCGGTAGCAGATTTGATCTACACAGCCCTCGGTGTCCTACCCCGGTTTATCTCATCAGTTATCGATGGAAACCCCTTTGGCATTAGTTGGTGTGAGGTGATCTACTGGGCCAAACATATTTGTGGGATGGTGAGTCTGTGGACGATCACATTCATTACCGTCCACAAGATGGTGCAAGGTGCTAATGCCCTTCAGGGATATGATCTCATCATCCTTGGCATCTGGGTTCTTGGGCGCCTTGTGGTCCTCCTCTATTCTCATTATGGCTAGCATCGCCGTAGCTGGCCACCCCGTGTTTAGCTTTGATCCGGTTGACGCAGAATGTCGGCATAGCTGGACCAAGATAAGGAAAACTTCAAGAAAAAATGTCGAGATAGCAGAGTTGTGTATTGAGGTGTTTGGGGTGTTGGTTCCCTTGGTTACTACGTTGGTTTGCAACTCACTGCTCCTCAGTGTTGCCCTTCGGAAACGAATTACTCCCCGATCAGGCCTCAACTATAAGGCCCTAACTACCGTGGTAACCCTGACGACAGTGTTCCTAACAACCTGGTCCCTTTACCTATTCGGGGCACTAAGGAACCTAGTGGGCGGTGTCAACAAGTCAAATGATGGGTTCGCACTGGCCGAGAGTTCTTTGATTTGTATTGGAGTCATGGTGAATCCAATCCTGTATACAATTACCAATCGCAGGTTCTGCCTTTATGTCCGGTCCTTGGTATGCAAGAGGGTGGAGGACGAAATAGAACCTCTTATTATTCATAGTTAGAACAGAAGATGAGGGGAAGAACCCAGTATTCCAGGTTCCTAAGTCGTCTTTAACAAACGAACAAACACACAGAACACTCCGTATTTTCCTAGTCTCAACTGCCAATTAATTCTTGGAAACCTTTTAAAAACAATTTCGTTGGTAAAATTTAATGATTTTTCTTTTGAAGATAGGGGAAGCTCTATGAAAAGTATTTGTCTTATTAAGTTGTGTTTTTATCTTCGTACACGGACACCATGGTCTTTTTGGTTGGTCCTATATGGTGCACCATAGGACCAACCAAAAGAGACCGTTCCATAAAAATCTATGAAACCAAACCACCCACTCTACCCACAGACACCGCGTATTAAATAAACGGAATGGAACAAATCCTTGTGTTTTAATAACGTACCTACTACAAAGTCAATATTAAGTTGAGCCGTATAAGTATCCACTTTCTGATTGACGGCTCGGCAGATGAGAGTGCCCACATCACTTTCCCGAGCAGAAATAACACGAAGGACAGAGGTAACTTTGTTGGAAGTCGCCTGCTGGGTCACGGTATACCTGTGAAAAAGGGGATGAGCTAGGGGGTATTATATTAGTAGCTGCCCCATACACGATCAGAGGACGCACAGGAACACTGTGAGACAGCTGTATCAGAGTACCTCAGTATGGAGTGGCTTAGGGCTTAGGATATGGAGATAAGCACCCAGTTTACACAGTGATTGGGAGAGACCTCTGACTTTTTATAGAGTGGTGACAACTTATTCACGGATTTTAGAAATACGGCACACGTGGAATCTGCTGAATCACAAGTAGACAACTAGGGAAAAAGAGAAATAATTCCCCCAGCAATGAAATTACCTATCATCATAAGACGCAGATATCTCAGCACCATCTTTATACCACGTCACTACTGGGACAGGGTAGCCCAGCGC
This sequence comes from Hormiphora californensis, assembly GCA_020137815.1. Classification (NCBI taxonomy): domain Eukaryota; kingdom Metazoa; phylum Ctenophora; class Tentaculata; order Cydippida; family Pleurobrachiidae; genus Hormiphora; species Hormiphora californensis. The sequence continues at coordinate 4,363,353 of CM035359.1, forward strand.
GATGCATGTTATCCAAATGTTCTGTGAGTAAACCGCCTCTGCAATATCCGGCCCCTCAATTGAAACTGGTAGGGTCATATCTGGAAAAAGTCGATGGGATAAGCTGAGAAAACAAGGTTAGCTTAGTAAAATGTTTCCAAGATCTCAGATGCAGCTCTCGTGCTGCTCGCGGAATACACCGATCGAGCGGAGCGAGTTTTACACGTGTTAACTTACTCTTGACAGTAACTGACATGTAAGATTGTGTTATCTCAAGGGTGTTATAACAAAAACATTGATACATCCCCGCCTCCGTCATTTCCAGCCCACTCATTATCAGACTGCCATCCTCTTGCTAGTGGGAGAGAGAGGAGGGGTTGTTGGGATATTAAATGGGAGAGGGGGGGGGGGGTGTTGGGATATTAGATTGGGGGGTGATGGAGGTTGTGGTGGGGGTGGGGTGGGGTGGGGTGGGGTGGTGTACTGGGGTGTTCCAGCCCATTCATTATCAGACTACCGTCTTCTTGCTAGTGAGGAAGGGGAGGATGTCGTGATATTGAATTGGGGGATGGGTGTTGGGGTACTTGACAGATATTGGATCATCCAATCATTAATCTGGCTGTCATGTATTCCCATGTACCTGTAGCTTCAACTCTTGATATATCGAAAAAGGGGTGCCGAACCCGAATGATATAATATGATCATGGCACATACCTGAAATCGGTCTCCATCCACAATAGATTGCCCATCCCGTAACCAAAGAACAGATGGTGGGGCGGTTGGATCTCCGCTAGTGTATGGGGTGCCTGCAAATAAGATTAAAATTGAAATGTGACCATGCATGCTATGTACTACTAATATGTATTGTTTAGTTGATATGGGCTGATGGTTTGAATAGCGCTACAATTGAGTAATTGATTCAGTGGATATTTGGTTTGCACTTTATATGGAGATCATGAGATAATGAAACCAGCGAATTACCTGAGCATTGACAATCAAAAGTAAGGGGAGTAAGATGTTCCACAGTTTTAGCAGAGAGAACGGTATCAAATGCTATATCCTCTGAAAATAAGTATTGATTAGAACCTATTTACTAATTATCTTTACCTAATCAAATAATTATAATTTACTGAATCAACCTCTCTCTCTTTACCGATAACATAAAGGCGGACGACGACAACTGCGCTATCCGTGTATACGTTGCTGTACTGGCCCCAGTATGTACCCCTGTCTTCTGTTTTAACGTTCCTAATTGAGATATCAGTTATAAACTAATAATAGTAATATTATGAATGGAGATATCAGAATCAAAATTATAACAGTCCGTCATACACATTTTTATATGGAATTTTGTGCTCGTATTTTCTGTCAGAATCTGTATAACACGCACGTGAATTTGAGCCGCGGCGCGGCGCATCTGCACGTGCGGGTTTTCAAGAGAGAGTGAGAGACAAACGTACAACGTTAATGTGCGTCTCTCTCTTTAATCTCGCACGTGAATTTGAGCCGCGGCGCGGCGCATCTGCACGTGCGGTTCTTCCAGATAGAAATTCCAAATAGAAATCCAAGATAGAAATTCCAAATAAAAATGTGTATGACGCCGTGTAATGCAGCTGTTGAATGTTGGTTTATCAATTGTACATACGATATGAGGAGTTGTCGGCCGTAGTCAGCGGTCGAGAACCGGCTCCCGGAAGAAGTATCAATCTCAGTTGACACACCCAAGGTCCATTTGTATTGGGGAACAGGCCAACCTATAACACACAAGTTAGCAACTTCATAACTATGTATCCGTCGAAGCTGAAGCTGAGTAGCGTCTAAATACAAGTTCCACAATCGATACAGTGTATGGGCCGTCGACGAAATTTTATGGTTAGTTGCAATAGTTAATTTTCGAATGACGTCATTATATTTATTAATATCTATAGAAGTTAGGTTAGGGCTGTGACTGCTATATTTGGTTTAGCAGATATAGTGCTCACTTGGTGACATAGACACTTGGCGCGACCGAGATTGCGGGGGTCGCGCCAGGTGTCTATGTCACCAAGTACTCACCTGTAGCCCCGGCTGTCAGAACAGCGTCATCTCCTTTCTTAACTAGCACATAATGGTCTTGCACGAACTTTTGGGCGTACGTTCCTTGCCCGTCCACTAAAAGATATGATTTAAATTGAAATACATTTTGTTAGTGTATATTGCAATATAACTGTGAAGTAAATGTATAATGTATAATGTATAACTGTGAAGTAAATGTCTTGAATCTGTGATACATTCAACTGTACAATATATACCTTGTATATCAATGGTTGCGGCACTGGTTTGTCTTCGCTCCGGGTTTGCATTAACGTTGACTGCTTCACAAGCGTAATCACCACTGTTAGTTTTGGATGAAAGAGTTATTAAACTCAGAGAAATTATAATTAATTATAGTTAGTTAACCAAATTAAGTTAATTCTAATACCTGTCAGATGTAGAAGGATTGAAAATGATGAGAGACCCATACTCCGATTCACTCTTGTACTCTTGAAACATGTTTTCCACCGACTGAGGAACAATGGATGAACAGTTGATGATGGACGACTCAAAGTTTTAATCCAGGAAAAGACTTATTGATTATTGAAGAACAATGTTATGTTATACACAGCTGCAGCTGTGATCATAGTGTAGGGGTCAGCACACACCAAAGTTAAAATTAAAATCAAAATTAAAATTTTGACGTGTGCTGACCCTAAAAGTAGAACGGTATTCCGCGCCGTTGACTAATTTTGATCATGATGTAACCAACAAGATACGCCTAGATGGCTGCAGCTTTTGTTCCAAAACCCTCGAAGTACGTTGTAAAGTAGGTACCCTACAGGAACCGACCGAAACAAGTAAACACGTGTACTAAACAACCAATCAGAACTCGTTATTTAGGTCACGTGACTGGTTATCAGCCAATCAGGCACTAGTATTTCCTGATTCGGTCGGTTCCTGTCACTCACACTACGGTGAAGGTGTACTATACCTCAACAAGATTCCCATCCTTGTACCAGTTGATGGTAGCAGCGGGATTACTGGGCGGTGGTTGGCAGGGAATCTTCAGATAACTTTGCGAGTTTGTCACGGTTTGAGCTTCGGGGTAGTCCGCGAACTCAGATTCCAAATCTAAATGAAGCGTTAATTAACTGAGTTAATTAATGGTTGGTGGTCGTCACCACAAGGATAATTGCTGCAGTGAATATAACTTACTAAAGAGTAAAGTTACTATTTAAAACACTTGGTTACAAAGTCACCCCAGATATTACTATACGCGCGTTGAGGGCCGGTGACTTCGTAACCATGACAACTGTACTAACATGTAACAATAACGAGGGCCCCCTGACTGACAAGACTGTAACCATATCCATCTGATAGTTGGCAGAAGTAGTACCCTCCCTCTTCCTTTTGGAGGTTTCCCAGAACTAGTGTACCACTCGTCCCTCCCGCCAAGGTAGTCCACGAACTGGGATAATGGGGCAATTATATAATTATATTTAGGTTAGGGATTAGATGAGAGGTTTTTAGTTAGGACACAACTACCTAATTAACCTGCAGTTACCTTGTGCAGTTACCCTAACTAACTACCAAATTACAGGAGTGATTCCTATAGGAGTTTCTTACCCTAATATTCTTTTAATCACCTAATTACCCTAATTACCCTAATTACCCTAACCTAATTACCCGCTAATTACCTGATAACAGGGGTGATATCGACAGTAAATAGCCAGGAAATGGTCGGAGTTCCGATTGTGGCTGTTCCAGCACAAGACAGTGTAACAGAGCTACCCAACGTTGTCATGGTTTTACTCTTAGGTTGCACTGTTATCGTCATCTTTGGCTCTGAAATTTACCAAACTTGTTATTATTTAGTTTACCTATTACTAACTATTTAAGTTGAAGCAAATTGAATTATCAGAAGCCGGAAGCCTGTAACTATTGTTTATGAGTGGTACGAAAATGTGAATTAATGTGAACTCGTCTGTATCTCAAAAAATACCAGTAGTCCTATAGTTTCATTCAATACCTGGTTTTTCGCCTGACGGCAGCAGGAAATTGTCTGTAGCTGTAGACTTGACGGTTCTGCATTTCAGTATTGTCGGCAGGACAATAAAACATAAAAAGCAACCCAGCAATCGCTGCATTTTCAAAAACAATAACAACTTCTAGACTACAACACTAAGAGGGATTTGTGTGTGTTAGAAAATGAAATTAGAGAGTAAGAGAAAGAGAGAGAGAAACAAACAAAAGCTTGTCCTGAGTACTGAAAGTGGACTTATTAAAACTGTAGATATCATCGAACTTTAAAGTGAGTTAATGATATTGATACATCATTGTCTAGATCTGTAGTTATACAAGATTCAAAGACCAAAGTATTCTACAATTTTTCACTAAAACTGAAGTGCAGGGCTCATTTTCATCAACAGACAGACAAGTTCAATGTCAACTCTAAAATTACGCCATGTAACAAAACAACAAACAGGTCTACTTTCTAGACGTGGCTAAGCTGTGGTCTAGACATCCTCCAGACATATATTGGTGGCGGAATTTTGAGAGATTTGATATTTATGGGTACTAGACGTTCCAGACGTTATATAGGACGTCTGGAACGTATACGTTTAGACGACGTCTACACCTCGACTCAAATACACTACGTCTAGGCGACGCGTCTGCCGATTCCCTAAAACTGGTTTGGAATGTCCCAAAAATGAGATCATCGGACGAAGATGATTGAAAGATCAAGAAAGCAGTGATAGAGGGTGTGTGTGTTGAGCTGCAGCTGTGTTCGCTTAACAAGGAGAGCCAGAACACGTGATCCGAATACAAGCTGTGTGCTTGTGCTCTTTCTCTCTTCTTTCTTTCTTTGTCTCTCTCTCTCTCTCTCTCTCTCTCTCTCTCTCTCTCTCTCTCTCTCTCTCTCTCTCTCTCTCTCTCTCTCTCTCTCTCTCTCTCTCTCTCTCTCTCTCTCTCTCTCTCTCTCTTTCTCTCTCTCTCTCTCTCTCTCTCTCTCTCTCTCTCTCTCTCTCTCTTTCTTTCTTCTATTCATCATTACAGAATATCGTAAAGCTTTCTTTACTCTCTCACTGGAACGGTAATATAGCAAACAGCAGCTCTGGTAGTCGACAAGGTACGCAAATATGGATGTCGGATGAAAACTATAAAGTACTGGAAAAAATATTATAAAGCAAAATGCAGGGAGGTCAAGTATATTAACATGCTAAAAACTCAGTCAAACTACGCAAATCCAGAGAGATCACTATACTGCACGCGTGTGTTGCTCATGGTGGCAGTTGATCGATTGACGCGATGATCTGACGCAGCTTTTGCACGTCATAAGAGATTTGAGAACGCAGGAGCGAGAGAAGGAGGGAGGGGAGGAGGAAAGAAGATTTTGAGCATGGTGAAGGATGGAAGGAAAATGTTAAAGAGAGTGAATTCATATTATCATGGCTCACAAAGATCACAGTGTACAAGGTGGGCCACGGATTGTTGGTCATGGTTAGCGAGTTGTGCCGTCAAAACGGTGATAGTTGTGAAAATAAAAATTACGGGAGCACTCTGGATCAATTCCTTGGTAACTTTTTCCATAATTTTTGTCAAAAATTCGAAAATTCATTTTTCATTCCTTCATTCATTTCTCGTTCATTCATGATGTGAGCATCCTAATTTTCCATCATTATGCTATTTTTCTTTGGCTTGAATTTATCTTTCCAATGAGCACCATAAAAATGAAATTGAAGCACCAGGTCACGCAGCAGTTGAGAAAATGTTCATGCATGATTTTGGCTCTTTTTGCGACTTTCAAACAGCTGTATCACGGCTACCTTTCGTTCAATCTTCTTAAAACTTTGGGAAAACATTGGATAAGCAAAGATCTTTGCTCACAAGAAAAATCAAGGTCAAAGGTCAAAGTTCATTTTTCATTTTTGTTAGTTCATTCCGTTCATTCAGGAACCAACATCCCTAAAGTGATGAAAAGGTTTGGGTTTTGTTTGGCCCATGTCTTGCAATGAGAGAGAGGTGTAATAGGGTGTTTCCGGGCTAGTTTGTGGGTGTCCATGTGATCATGATGATATCTGACACCTTTTCTGAGCCATAATTAAGGGATTTTCTCAAATTCAAGCATGTAACTTGGTTTTTCTGCGACTAGTACCGTGCAACAATGTTATGAGATCTCATAACACCTCAAAAATGATGATTAGCTCAATGAAATGAGTTGATTTATGATCAAAATTGTTCGTTTTGTTCAATTTGACATCGATTTTAATCTTTTCAATCATAAATCAACTCATTTCATTGAGCTAATCATCATTTTTGATGTTTTATGAGATCTCATAACATTGTCGCACAGTACTAATCGCAGAAAAACCAAGTTGCATGCTTAAATTTGAGAAATTCCCTTAATTATGGCTCAGAAAAGGTGTCAGATACCATCATGATCACATGGACACCTGCAAACTAGCCTGGAAACATGCTATTACACCTCTCTGTCATTGCAAGACATGGGCCAAACAAAACCCAAACCTTTTCATCACTTTAGGGATGTTGGTTCCTGAATGAACGGGATGAACTAACAAAAATGAAAAATGAACTTTGACCTTTGACCTTGATTTTTCTTGTGAGCAAAGATCTTTGCTTATCCAATGTTTTCCCAAAGTTTTAAGAAGATTGAACGAAAGGTAGCCGTGATACAGCTGTTTGAAAGTCGCAAAAAGAGCCAAAATCATGCATGAACATTTTCTCAACTGCTGCGTGACCTGGTGCTTCAATTTCATTTTTATGGTGCTCATTGGAAAGATAAATTCAAGCCAAAGAAAAATAGCATAATGATGGAAAATTAGGATGCTCACATCATGAATGAACGAGAAATGAATGAAGGAATGAAAAATGAATTTTCGAATTTTTGACAAAAAATTATGGAAAAAGTTACCAAGGAATTGATCCAGAGTGCTCCCATAATTTTTATTCTCACAACTATCACCGTTTTGCCGCACCACCTCGCTAACCATGACCAACAATCCGTGGTGTCATGCATGCGTAGTTTAATGATCACAAAGTATACATGCAAGCTGTGCTGGTTGAATCAGTGTCAGGCAACCCAACAAGCTATACAACAAGCTGATAGAATGTACTGAACTCATCACCCGGTATACCAAGTTGGCCAACAGTTGGCTCCATTGCAACCTATTCTCGCGCGACGTCGATCTCACTCAGGTATCAATGTGGCCAAGGCCAACAGCAGGTGGTAAACGGGTAGAGACCGTTTCAGACGCATGTCTCTAGCCCGTCTGACTTTGCTCCGTCTAGACGCCGTCTGCGGCAAAAGAAGATTTACCACTCCAGCACAGCCTTTCTCGAGCCTCTCTCCCTACTATAGTTGTACAAAACACCCCTGACAGGGCCACATTTACCATTTTTCACTGAACATCAATAATTCAGCTACAAAAGTGACAATTTCAAAAGTCATTTGATTTTGGGGAGCTGTTTGCTTGGCAATAAAATTTATTTGATTAACAAAATAGAAATTTACTCGACTTCAAAACAATACAAATGTATACAAAGCTCACACAAAACACATAAACTATTAAGGCTCAATTTGAGCTAATTAATTCGCACACCGGTTAATAAATTAAATAAACATGTAATAATTAAAGTTTAAAAGTTAAAAAGTTAAAAATATTTTAGTTTTCTTCCACATTTGTCAGTTCTCTAGCCCCTTCAACTTGCTTGCTGGATGTGTGTTGAAGTTCAGGTCCTCCTATTTCTAATTTGTTAACTTTCTCCTTCGGTGCTGGTTTCTCCTTTTTTGGGTTTGCCGAAATACTTTGACGCACCTTCTTAAAGAAGCCCTCTTTCTTCTGGGGGCATCCAGACTGGTATCCACTGGTAACCCCGCTAATATTTGTTAACACGCTCTCAAAACTGGCACTGACATTAGCCGATTTTCCATCTTTATCGTTCCCGGTGTAACTTTGAAGTAGCTCAACAGCAATGGTATGAAGGGCTTCCGTGTCGAATGTGAGTTGGGTAACGGATTGGATAAAATCCTTATCTTCCGTGGGCATATTTTCTTTCGCCATGATTTCCAACTGAAGGTGAGAAGTTTATTAGGATGTGGGAATTTTCAGAATTGAGAACTCGAAACTTAATTTAATGCTTAAAGATGGACATTGCATTGTCAGTGTGGACATTGTCAGTGTGTACCTTAGCAGCTAGAAGTGAGAGAATCTCCGTGTCGAGTTCAGCGATAGATTTTCTAGATGCTTCCCTCCGGTTACTTTCTGCAGAGAAAAGATTGGGATAAACCAAATGGGGAATTAATTGACGGAGTTTAAAAATGTTTCATAGATTTCATCGTAAAATCGTAAAAATTTTACCTTCTATTTTAGCGATGGTGTGTGCCATACAAGCTTGACTTAGCTCTCTGTAAATCCTAATAAGGGAGAGGAATGGGTTATAGATTGTGCAAACAATCCCTTATCCCAGAACAAATAAACAAATACTCGCGTCGCGTCTCGCTTTCATAAATTAAGAAATTAATAAATGTAAAAGCATAGAACTTACTTCTCGCATTTCTCTTTTGCCTCATTTTCGTATTTTAATTTCTTCTCTGGATCATTATCTTTTCCTTCAGGTACACAGACAATAGTGTACACTTTAGTCTCCGGTTGTGGAGTTGTATCCGTTGAGACGATGAAAAATTTGCAGGGGTCTTCAGATTTCGTAACGTACACGTTGTTGTCTTCAAACGCTGCAGGTTCAGAGAAGGATTAGGTAATACATTATTATACTATATTATAATTTGTAGATGTCGCGTCGAAGTGGTGGTCGTTCGTTCAGTGCGTTTCTACGCGACGGTGCAGTGCTCCTTCATAAAACACTTTATGTGACCAAAGCTGTAGCTGTAAAGCTGTTGCTCACACTTTTGGAACTTCCAGTGGAATTTTGTTAATATTTTCGAATGAATTTTAAGATGCCAGTATTCATGGTTACCAATTCAGTTGTTGCCTAGCTAGACTCTGTTTCGCCCATCCCGCCCGCGAAACAAACATGTAAAGGAGGGTTAGAACATAACCATTCAGTTGCCATGGCAACCGTGTTATTGACGTTGAAAGGGCGAAAAGAACCGCCCGGCGAAGCCGGGTGGGTTGTCAAAAAGCCCTTACTTGAGGCGCACCCAATGGGTGCGCTAGTATCATATATGATACAATAGGGGATATGTATAGGCCCGGATAGCGCGGAGAGTTGACATGATGTTTAGAGGCGGGGCTGTATCGAATGGGAAATCGAACGTGACCAGCTGATTCGATCTTCACCAAAATGGCCAAAGCTTACTGCAGTAACATACGGCGCAAGGTAGAACATTTAGAACAAGGCCTTTTCTGGGCGGGCCAAAAACATAATCTAAGCAGCACAGAGGGGGAGGTTGGGATCTAAACACTTGTTCAGCTAGTATCTTACCTATGCTTTGGACGTTGACTTCTGATTTCGTTTTGGATTTGCCTTTGGGTTTGGCTTCAGCTTCCTCACCTGCAGCACCAAGCTCAGCATTGTACATTGTATTTTCATCACTGGGGAACAGCACGATATGTTGATCATACAGCAACACATTCACCTGCAGATAGATAGAGAATATTATACACAATTAGTGCAATTGTTGAAGTTTCAAATTTCCAGATTTTTGTAATCTCTGTTATAATACAAAACGACGAAGTTGAGAAAGGGGGGAGCTTAGCGCCATAGTGACCCATACCCGGGCGGTATGACTCATACTATGAGGTTTGTGACCCAAAAAAACGACGAATATTGACCAAATCTAGAGAGGTGACGGCGCCACCAAGCATCTGTACAATATAGCGTAGTAGTAAAATGTGTAACTTACATTCGTGTTAGTGTCTCCAAGTGTCGCCGAATAATTCATCTTACAGTCACCAGGTTTTAGAGACCCAGGATTTCCTTCTGGTTATCAACCAACCTCGGGCTGATTTCTCCACTCGTCCTTTGCTTTCCTCGCCCAAAGCGTGATCAACACTGATGAAAAAAAATCAATTAGTTATCAGATATTTCATGTTAGAGGTATCTAGTATATCATTTAGTTTTAACGACACGATCGATTCAAGCAATTCCCTGCAGTACCTATAAAATTAAATATATAGTACAGTCGGACCCCGATTTAGTGGCATCCTCGGGGGAAAACAATCCTGCCACTAAATCGGGGTGCCACTAAATCGGGGTCAAATAATTTTAATTTCCTATATCGGGGGAAAAAAATCCTGCCACTAAATCGGGGTGCCACTAAATCGGGGGCCACTAAATCGGGGTCCGACTGTATATGATTTTGATCAGTAATGTCAACTTACGATCGAGCTAACGCATCAGCCTTCGTCATGCATTCGGTTAAAAGGTCAAACTCGGCAGTACCTTTAGCTGTGTACTTGTGAACCTAAAGGAGACCATGATTAGTGATAAATGGCATGATTTAAAATATGATAAATGTTCATCTAATTCTGAGTCATTAGTTTTAATAAGTGACCACATGTACTTGTACCAAGCACTAATTTCATTCCAACGACCAACACTAACCGGTGTGATGACCATAATGTATCTAAAAGACTTCTGGAAAACACATGGTAGAAGATCCCTCAGGTTATTCCTTTGGGCGTAGTTTTTTTTGGCATTCTTCTCGCATTCTTTTACCATTTCAGCAAATTTATCGTTTTTCATTTGCTCCTATAAAATGAGAATTTAGGCAATAGGTTTGTCATATTACAGCTTTTAAATATGTAAATGCAAATGTACCGGGACCTAGTCTGGGGTATTAAACTCACCGCGAGAAATGTAGTATTTCCATTTGCACAAAACTTTATAAACTCAGAATTTAAAGCTGGTTGATTTATGAATTTTGCAATAACTTCAGCTAGTGCTAGGCCAGGATACTTTTTGGTCTCCGGGTCTACTAGCTTTAGCAAATCGTTCTTGAACGGCCCTGATAGTGATAAAATAAATTTTAGAAGATTAAATTATGTACATAGTATGACATGACGGATGCTCGGGTAAATCGGGGCCCGACTAAATGCAAATGACGAATAAAAAGAGCAAAAGGGAAGTATGTATGTATGTACATTACATACTACGTAATTTAATTATTGTCACTTACTGGTCAAATCGAGGAGTTCAGGAATGTTTGGGAAGATCCTATCGCAAACCTCCTTACTGATAATTTTTAACAGAGGTTCCTGATACACCTGCAGAATTAAAGTACAAAGTTAGTAGCTAAATTATATTATTAAATATTAATTATCATTATTAATTAATTATTAAACTATGTATGTACAGTCGGAGCCCGATTTACCGGGATCCTTGGGGGAAAGGGTTTTGCCCGGTAAATCGGGGTGCCCGGTATATCGGGGTCAAATACCGTTATTTTCCCATATCGGGGGAAGTTTATCCTCACCCCTGTTACACTTCGCTTCATGATGAAGTATTAACGTTAAACTTACATGTTTCAGAATTAAAAGATTCTTAATAAATGTTCTCTCTGCGTTGACAATCTCGTAAATAGCGTTTTGTTTATCACATTCTATCTTGTTTTCCCTACTTTCGGCCTTAAACGTATCCATCTCCTGCAATGAAGAAAAGTTATAACTAAAGTCGAAATTTGTACCTACTCTATCCAGACAGAGTTCAAACCTCGTCTTCGTCCGATTACCGTCCAGACTGAGACCCGTAGCATTGTATAAGCAACGACGTTTGACCCAGTCTATAACCCTTCTAAGCTTGATCAAACACGTTTTTACCCCGGGTCTCAAGCCATTTTCTGCCATTTGCATTTTAGCCAATTTTATCAAAACCCGTCTAGACGGTATACCGTCTGGACACGGATGCTAGCAATTCAATTGCCCTAAAATTAATATAACGACAGAACTCACCTCCATCGATTTGAAGTAGACACTCGCCCATACTTTACAGTTGTGATGGTCAAAAGCCAGTTCAGCCTGAGCTTCAGGGTCGTTTACTATGGCTGACATGGTTACAAATAAATTAAATAAAATCTAAACAATTAAAACTAAAATCACGGTACAAAGAAGTGAGACTGACTGGCAAGCAGCCGGTTTTACATGGTACTCCTTCATAAAACCAAATGTTCCAAGTCTCTTACCTCCCCACCTTGATCTCTATACTTCTGAGTTCTGACCTTGTCTTTCCTCGCCCGCAAAGTTATTTACAGGAAACTGCATGTACAGTGCGCGCGCGCGCGAACTCTGTTCCGTAACCGTAGATTCCCAAAGTGAAAATGTTGCCGCGCGTTACGTCTATGTTTTCTAGACGAAAACCTAGAGATCAGGCTGCAGCAGTACCACGGGCCTTGGTCAAATATAATAATGGATATTGCAGATTTCTTCAAAGAAAGTCAGTGAAAGAATTTGTTTGCAATTCTCACGATCCGTCAGAACCCATTTTCACAGATCGCGATCGGGTCAGTCGCCGCCAGACAGGTTTGTATGATGATGGATGACATGGACGCCCGATTTGCCAGACATCGATTTGATTGAGGCAATTTTCGATTTGCCGCAAACAACGTCTAGACGGTGTAGCAACGGTGTGTGTGTGTGTGTGTGTGTGTGTGTGTGTGTTTATATAAAATTCGCTAAAATGGCAGAAAATTGCTTGGGACAGGGTAAACACGTGCTTGACCAAGTTTGAGACGGGTTATATAAGACTGTATCAGACGTCGCTGCTGTAACAGGTCTCAGACAACGTCTAGAAGGTGACTAGACGGGCTAGAGGCGACGTCTAGACGACGTCTGGACATCGTCCAGACAGTGTTGTCGCAAAGTTGAGGCAGCACGTCCGAAAATTTTAGTAACAGTTGACTTTTACAAAAAACGGGGTTCTAAAAGTCCGTCTCAACTCTTAGTAAAATTTTCAGACGTGCTGTCGGGAGTGCTGTCTCAACTTTGCGACGAAACCGTCTGGACATCGTCTGGGTACAGTTTAAAGTTTAAACACCGTCCAGACGTTGTCTGAGACCCGTGTCCCGTAGCAACGACGTCTAATACAGTCTAAACCCGTCTCAAGCTTGATCAAGCACGTTTTTACCCCGGGTCTCAAGCCATTTTCTGCCATTTTAGCAGGTTTTATGTGACATGGTGGTGTAGTGGTCAGTACACTCGCCTTCCATGCGCTAGGTCAACAGGTTGGGGCCCCTGGCAGCCAATGCCACTGAGTCTAGGTCCTGACCGCCAAACTAGATTGGTAGAGCCCTTTCGGAGGTCGCAAAAACTGCATTTTTAAACCCAAATTTTGGGTTTTGCCTGGGTGGCCCCGGGGGATTGCGAGAGAAAAAAATTTTCCCAAAAATGGACCTTTGCTAAAAGCCATGAAAAAATGGGAATCAGCCCCCACGGCATCTTTTCCGAACACTTTTTTATGAAAAACCCGCGGGCCCGATGCAAAAACCGTCTAGACTTTTTTGCGGAAAATAAGAAACTCCCCTCGTTTGTTTCCAGCGGCATCCAATGCAAGGGGTTTGGGGGGTAGGTGGCTGGGGGCGCCAGCCCCCCGAAATGGCCATGGTGCTTTAATTGTACTTGTAGCAGCTGGGAAAAATCTTTTTCCTTTCCCATTTCACGCAATGCAAAAAAGGGGCCCCCCAACCCCCCCAGGGCCCTTGATAGTAGGAACAAAAAACCCCAGCAAAAAATCAAAATTTTTCAAGGTCAAAAAAAAACTTTTTTGTTTTTGGGGAAGCTTTTTTTGGTTGAAATTTTTCAAAAATAAAATGTGATTAAGATTGATTTACAAAATAAACTGTATACAATGTACAAAAAAAAGTCCCAAATCGCATCTTTTTCCATAGGATATTACACTTTCTTTCCACATTTTTTTCCCCAATTGGACCCAAACCATGTCAACAAAGCTCTAAAAGGGTACAATGGTACCAAAATACTAAAAAACCTCACATCCCAAAACAGGGACAGCAGAGTAGCTGGTACTGTCAGAAGGTTAAATTTTCCCTTTTTAAAAACACCTTATATCATTATTAAATAACAAAACTTCGTAGGAAATTTTTGATTCAAATAGAAAGAAAAAATTTAAAAACCCCTCATAAAAAACGCGGGTTTCTTAAAAAAAAGTTAAAGCGGTTAAATCTCCCATCCCGTTATCTTTTCCCCCCCCTCCCTATTCATACGCTCCCTTAAATTGTTGATGGGCAGATCGCTGGGAAAAACCTGTTTTTGGGGTCGTTCTGAAAAAGACAGGACCGAATTACCGGCCTTCGTAGCATCCGGTGGCCCCCAAATTTAAAACATTTTATCAAAAGCAGGCACCCCTGACCTCCTGTTGGGGGCGTTTTGAAAACCCGTGGCGTTGCCTGGGAGACGGCGCGGGGGGGGGTCTCTTCGGCCCTTTCCCCAATACAGTCATGTTGGAGTTTTTGGTAGGGGAAGCACCACTAGCCGGTTACAGCCCCTTTGTTGGCGTTTTCCGGGGAGGATCGGGGAGGGGAGGGAGACCCGGGGGGGGGATTTTTTGGCAGGGGACGTTTGTTCCGCCTCACCCCACGCGCAGCCCTTCTAAGTTTAATAGGCCCCCTGTCACGTCCCCTTCCCACTGGCGCCGCCACAATACTGTGTCTTGGGTTTTTTATCCTCTCTTGGAGACCCCAAAAAGGGGGGACGGGGGGGGAGCTGTGAGAGTACCCCCACACACACGTTTATTCCCAACAGCTCTGAAATCCCCTAATTTTAAAAATTTCCCTTTTTTACACCCCGGTGTATGTCTCGAGGACTAAAAATCCCCAAATGGGAAAGTTTTTCCGTCGTGTGGGTGGGAAAGGACGGGGGTTTGTCACGGGCCCCCGCAGTTGTTCCCGACTTTTTTGGTCCTCATTATGTCCCAACGAGGAAAAGAAGGGATCGTGTTAAAAGGGAGGGGGAGAAAAGGGAGTGTTAGAATGGGAGTCATGGAGACCAAGGAAGTGTTAGAATGGGAGTCATGGGGCATGGGACCAAAAAAATTTGGGAAGGGGTTTCAGGAGCCCAAAGGATGTTGAAGGGGAGTCATGGGAGTCGGGAAACCCAAAGGGAATTTTAAAATGGGATCATGGGAAAGGGAAATGTTAGAATGGGAGTCATGGGAGACATGGAGACCAAGGAAGTGTTAGAATGGGAGTCATGGGAGTTATGGAGACCAAGGAAGTGTTAGGATGGGAGTCATGGAGACCAAGGAAGTGTTAGAATGGGAGTCATGGGAGTCAAAATCAATAAAAATTCAAAGAGGGGGGAATAATTTACAAAACCACCTAACCGGGGGAATAGAGCCCCGGGAAAATTTTACCCGTTTACCGGGCAAAAATTTCCCCCGGTACAGTACCCGGCAAATGGGGGGGTCCACTGTTTTTAATTAACCCAAAAAAAATTTCCCCTTGGTGGTTAAACGAGAGAATCTGCGAGAAATTTTTGAAGATCCTGTGTGATCGCCGCACATTTCTTGCCCGGGCATCGGGGGAAGAGTGCGGCAGTACCGCTGTTGGCAACTTTTACCCTTTGCGGAGGCGGAGGGAGTTTTAGGGGGGGTATTATTATTTGCGGGGTAAAGTGAGTAAATTTGTTGGATTTAAAATTGGAAGAGGGAACTGGTTGTTACATTCCTGGGGAACTACTACTTTGGAACTGCGAGTCCCCTCCTCGCTCGTGCTCCTCACAACCTTGTCCTTCTCCTGAGAGAGAGATAACCAAATTCCATGGGTTTCCATGGGGGTTTTAGGTAAAAAATTTTGTGGGATATTTAGGTTTATTTACAAAAACTAGACCCGTGCTTCAACTCATCGCCAAAGGGTTTAAATAGAGAAAACTTTACTTTACAAAAAGTATTTTTTCTTTTCACGCAGAAAAAAATAACTCGCGAGAATTCAAAACTGTATTATATGGGAGCCGTGTTTTATACTTGGCAGTGCTAGATTAACCCCCTGCAAAAAAATCAGAAAAAACAAAGTCCGCGAAAAAAAAAACCAAGGTAATACCCAAAATGTTGGCAAAAGAGAGATTTTGAATGGAAAAAGAGATTCAAGAGGGGTGACATAAAAAAAGGGATTTTTTAAGGCTGCCAAAAAGGGCATTTTGGGCCGCGGGTTGCTATGGAAACCTTGGCGATCTTCGCGTTTCCAAAACAACCGAAAAAAACTCAGCTGAGTTCACAGCGGCATGGAAAAATTTAATGATTTCTTAATACCTTTACGGAGGGGGAGGCCGGGTTTTTTTAAAAATTTTCCCTTTTTAGATCTTCAATTTACTTTTGGATGGAAAGTATCTTCTGTATTCGTACTGGCTCGTTTTAACGTTTTAAAATTCTAGAAAGGGGGGCCGGGAAGAGCAAATTTTTATTTGGGCCACAGAATAAAAAACGATTCAAAAAAGATTAACAAAATCATAATTGTTTTTTTAAACAGGAAAATACACATTAATTCCCCTCGGAATTACGATGATGGGTTGAATTGGGGCCGGTTTTTTCAACTGTATGAAAAAAACGGGGATGTTTTTGTCGACACTCCAAGCCCGTTCGAACTCTAAAAACCCGGGTTTTTGAAATTTAAAAATTTTTCAAAACTATTTCTCAAATAATTAATTAAAAGGGGGGGGGGAATTTGGAAAAATTTACAGGGGGGTCCCCCCCAACGCCGTAGGTAGGGGGTCAACCCCAATTTGGGAAGACACCACTTCACAAAAGTAAAAATTGACGATTTCGGATTCAAATTGGTTCCATGAAATCTAAATTTTCCCCTTTAAAATGTTCAAACCCCTCCGGAAAAAATTGTTTGGGCCGCCGTGTGGAAAAACAAAAAATGTTTCTTCCCAAATTTATCAACATTGACGGGTTTTTTCTAAGGGGGTGAAGTTTAAGGGGTGGTAAGTTGTAGGGGGAATAAAAACGGGCTTTGGGGGAACGGCACAAAAGGGAATTTCAAAATAACAAAGTTTCCTTGTTGGGTTTTTAGGGTGGGGTTATTACTTATTTTTTTTGGGTTTAAACCTTAAAACTAAATTTACTTTAAAAAAACATGGGTTTCGACCCCCCGGATCCCGGTTCCCCCCCCCCCCCACTCAATTGTCGCCCATTTTTGGTTTCATTAAAAAACCTTTATGTTTTGGGGGGGGTTTCCACGGGGGGTTATTCCCCCCTCGAAGGGGGGGGTCAAAACAAAAAACCAATTGTTTGTAACCCCCCCTTTTTGGGGAAAAGTGAGTGAAATAAGGGAAACGGGTAAACCCGGGAACAAAAGGGGGCAACTAAACGTATTTTTTGTGATGTCATCAAAAGACGGTCCCCTTCCCCGGGACACTCCCCAATCTTGGGAAATTGGAATTTGTTTCTTTTAAAAAAACCCCCCCTCGCTGATTCTCAACTGGGTTGGAAACTAGCCTTGGAAAACCCCCTTTGGGTTCACCAAGAAGAAGAAAAAACTTTAGATCAAATTTCCCGGGGGGGAATATTGGACAAACCAAAAAAATTTAAAACGGGGACTGAGGGCCCTATTATATCACCTGGACTAACTGAAAGTTTTAATTTCCCTACCCGTAGGGGGTTAAGCCCCAAACACTCAGGTTACAAAAGGAATGAATCTCATTTTTTAATTTGGACTCATTTGGGGTTCCCAGATGTCCCAACTTTTTCTAAGCATTCCGTAATACGCCCATACTTTGAAAACCCCTTTTTTTGGATTCTAAAATTAAAAAGGGGCAAAGGAATTGAATATTGGGTTTAGGGTTGGGGGGGGGAAAAAAATTAGGGCCCCAGGGGCCCAACGGTTTTAAATCGATGGGGCCCCTTGGTGGCCATCAAAACCCCCCCCAAATGCATCTCTTTTTAAAAAAAGCGAAAAAACAACGACCCGGGCGGAGTCCCCGTAAATTTTTTCTCAGGGGCCGACAATCGTCATCGAACGAATGCACCCCCCAAACCATTCTTTGGTTTTTTCGCTTAAAATTTAACCCTACCTGGGAAATTTAAAAGGGGGGTTATTTGTGATTCTCTGAAAGGGGTTTTGGGGGGGGGAGAAACCCTTTCGGGTTTGTTTCCGTCGTCTAAAGGTTCTCTAACCCCAAAGGAGAAACGCGCGAAATTCTATTTTCCTCACTCGCTCCGGTGTGCTGGGGTTTAAAATTAGAAACCCGGGGGGTTTTGCATTTAGGAGAGGGAAAGGAAGGATATTTTTTAAATAATGTAGGCAAAAAGGGGGGTAAAAAAACACTCTTCCGTGGGCTCGAGGGGGAAGCAATTTTAAAAAAAAGGAAAAAAAAGGGGGAGGGGCCCCAAAAAAAGGTTTATTTTTCTTAGGGAAAAGAGAAAGAGGGTCTAGTAAGGCCACAAAAATGGGGGTAATGAAAAAACCCCCAAAACCCAAACCCTTTTTTCCCTTTAAGGGGTCCAATTTTCCTAGTTTCCCCCAAATATTAAAATGGGGGGGAGTAAAAAACCTAAAACCCGAAATTCTTTGGGGGGGGGAATTAGCAATTCTTTTGATTTTCCTAAGGGGGGGGGTTTTTGGGGGTTTATTTTTGGGGGGGTTTTGGGGGGGTTTGGGGGTTTTTTTTGGGGGTGGGGGGTTTTTTTTTTGGGGGTTTTTTTGGGGGGGGGGGGGGGGGGGGGGGTTAGCTCAAAATTTAAATAACATTTCGAGTCATGAAAAAAAATTTTCCCCCGATAAAATTTATATAAAGAAAACGTCACGTAAAATAGGAGTTTTTATTTTGTAATCGATGATTTCCGGTGAGATTAAAGGAAATTACCGGGTTGGAAATTAAAGGGGCATTTATCGGGTTTACTCATAGCGGAGGCCCCCTTGGTATGTTGCAAAATTTGTGGTTTTTTTAAAAATTTTTTACTCTGTTTTATCGGGTTTAAAAAAACTAAAAAGGGCCCTTTTTTTAAATAAAGGTCTGAAAAAATTTTAATAGCTGCAGGGCAGTCGGGGGGGTTTTAAATACCTTTTTCAGAAAAGCAATTTTTCCAAAAGGGTTATTCCTTTTCGGGTAATGAGAACTCGGCAAAAAGGCCGGCCGTTTTAAATCTCTTTTTTACTCATCGATTCGTCCTATGAAGACATATCAATGAGATTGGGATATATGTAGATACTGACCAAAAACGATGAATACCCAAATCCCAACAGGTTTCTTCTTTCCAAAACAGTAAATAATTAAACAAAAAGGGATTTAGTTTTTACGAACCGGGGCAAATTTCGGGGGCCCCCAAGGCGGGTTCTCATCGCTAACTTTCTGGTTGGGGTCATGGGGGATGGGTATACTGGCGTAGGGTGGACGCCCGACCCCGCATCTTTCCTGGATTGGGAACCTTTTTCCAACTTGAAACAATTTTTTTAAAATTTTTTTTTCCCCTTGTCTCCCCCTATTTTTCCAGGGCCCGGGAAAATTTTAAAAACCCAAAACTTATAAATGATTTTTCTAGGGGGTTTATTAGTGTTCTGGGGGATCTTTTAAAGTCGGGGAAACCCATCGTAATTAAGGGTGGACGTCGGTTAAAATTAAAATTCAAAAATCGGGGGCCGGGGGGGTTTTTAAAAATTTTTAATTATTTTTTAATTATTTTTTGGTAAAGTTAACAAATCTCAGGGGGGGAACCCCGGAAAAGGGTTTTCCGAGAAATCCGTAATGGGAGAGAAGGGGGGAAGCGAGGAAGGATCGGGGAGGCTTATTGGTTTGCCTTTTTTGGCGGTTCCCGCGGGCTCTCCCGGGACATTTTTCAAACAAAAAACATTTAACTTACTATCCCCCGTGGTAATTAGCCCAACAATTGCTACCATAGAAAATTTGGGGTTTTAATTTGCTGCAAAGGGGTTTTTTAAATTGTTCAAATTGGTGACCCCAGGTTGTCAAGGGGCCAAACAAAAACAAAACCTTTTTTTCAAAACAAAAACCTTTTAACGTTACCCCCTTTTTTACAAAAGGTAATGTTTTCCCAAAAAAATCAAATTTGGGGGAGGGGTTCCCTTTTTCAAAAAAGGGAAAGGGGGCCCTTTTCAACAAATTTAAATTTCTTAAAAGGCGGAAAGGCAATAAAATTTTTTACGGGGAAAGAATCCTGTCGGGGAAAAAAACGGATTTCTAAATTCTTGGAAAAAATGGAGAAGGGGGGAAGTAAGAGGGGAGAGAGATTTGGAGAGAAGGAAGATAAAAAATTTTCTTGATAAAAGTTTCCCAAGCTAAGAAAATAGTTTTGGGGGGTGCGACTATAAAATTTTTGACAATTTGGGGGGAAAAGGGCCCTGAAAGAACAAAAACCTTTTCCCCCTTTTCCAAACATACCCTTTATAGCTGGAGATCTGGGGGGGGGCCCTAACCGCCGCAAAAAGGGGAATTGTTTTTGCGGGCTGGGGGGTTAAATTTCCCCCACTTTGGGCAGACCCAAAGGCATTTGGGCGGGAAGGAGGGGGGGGAAATTTGTTTTTTAAAACAAGGCAGGAGGGCGAATTTAGGGAGATAAAATTTGGGGAGAGATAAAAGGGGGTTAAGGAATTTGGGGGGGAAAAAGGGGAAGGAAAGGGAAAAGAAAATTTTTTAAGAGGGGGTGTCAAAAAAAAAAGCCAAAAATAAAATTACAGTGACAAATTTTGGGTTTTGGGCAAAGTGTGCAAAAAATACTGGGGGACAGCGCAGCTTTATTCTGCCCCCTTTTTTTTAAATAAGGGTTTTTGAATTTTTTTTTCCCAGGGAAAAAAAAATCGATTTTTAAAAGTTTTTTTGGGGGTTTTTTCAAAAACAAAGGGGGGGCTTTGGGAAGCCCAATAGTACGTAAAACGTTTTAGGGACTTTCCCACAAGAAGCCTGAAGGAATTTTTCAGGACCCCCAAAATTAAAAGCACATAAAATTTTTGTCTAAAATTTAGGTCAGGCACCCCAAAATTGTTTGCCTTAGGGGGGGTTGGTTCCCTTCACTTAAATTACATTTTTTTAAAAATCCTGCCGTTTGGCTGGACTGAATCGCAAAAGCAAAATTTTTGGGGGTTAGAACTTCAGAAATTATTATTTCATTTCAAAAAAATACTTCATCATAATACCCAAAAAAAACAAAAAAAGGGATTCACTTGCATATACTTCAGTAAAAACTTCATTCCAAAATTTTTACGGGAAAAAGGGGGTTTTAAAATGCCTAAAAGTCCCTTAAAAGGAAAAAAAGGGGAAATGTTTCAAAATCAAAAATCTTATTTCAATAATTTTGGAAAAAAATCACAAAAAGGGTTAAATTTTTTCTTTAAAAAAACGCATGAAAAAAATGGGGTTAAATTCTTGTAGTCTTAAAATTTAACTCCAACCGCACTGAAAGAAAAAAACAGCCCGCACAGCAAAAAACGCAAAAATTACAACTGCAGAAGTGAAACAGCCTGCAGCAGCATAAAGGGAAAATCCCCCGGCCCGCCCTTCGGGCGGAATTTTTTAAAATCATGTGCTGAAAAAAGGGGGAAAAACAGAAAAAACGCTTTTTAAACCCCTAAAAAAAAATGGGGACAAAAACCTGCAGAAAAAAATTGGAAGTTTTAATCTTTTTTCCGGAAACGGGGTCATATTTTAAAATTTGGTTGATTTGGGCTTGAAATTTCGAGTAAAAACATGGAGATTGGAGTTTCAAAAATTTTTCCCTCAAAACCTCTACACGGGTTTCCGTGTTCAAAAAAATTTAAAAGACTTTAAAAACAGACCCACAGAACATAAAAAAACAGATCACAAAACAACACAAAAGACACACAGGATTTGCATTAAATTTTTTTAAAAATCGAGGGCTGTAACCAGGCACGGACCAAATAATGACTGGGGCTTGGTTGTTTTTTTTGGTCCGGTGGGTTTGGGGAAAGATAGAAAAGGGTCTGACAGAGAGTTTCGATGAGAGGGAACGGGAGGGGAGTTGTTCCATTGGGGTTATTCACGAAGAGGAGTTTTTTGTCTAGGAGTGGGGGAAGGAAAGGGGACAAAAACATTTAGTTTAACAATATTTTTTGTTAATTTTTGGGAAATGATTTGTATCCGTTTTTCTTAATTTTTTTACAAACATTAAAATTTCCCGGGAGTGTGAATTTCATTAAACAGGGGAGACGGGTGGGGGAAAAGTAAACGGGGGTTTTAAAATTTGGGAGGAAAAGGACGGGGGTTCCCAATTTGGAGTTTAAGGGTGAGGGGGTTTGAAAAAAGGGGAAAATTAAGGGCGGGCCCCCAAATTCCCCCCCCCTTCCCCGGGTCATCCCCCCCTTTAACTCCCCCCCTTCCCCTTTTCCACCCTAACCCCTAACTCACCCCCCCCTTCCCTAGTCACCCTTTCCCCCCTAACTCCCCCCCTTTCCCCCGGTCACCCTTGCCCCAAACTCACCCCCTTCCCCGGGTTTAACCTGACCCCAACCCCCCCCCCCTTCCCCCAGGGGGCCTGCCTCCTAACTCACCCCATTCCCCATTTCACCCTCCCTCCTAACCCCCCTTTTTCCCCCCGGTCCCCTCCCTCGAAAACTCACCCCCCCCCCCCCCAAGGTTTTAACCTGACCCCAACTCACCCCCCTTCCCGGGGCATCCGGTTAACTCCCCAAATTCCTTGGGTTTTATCCTGACCCCTAACCCCAAACCCCCTTCCCCAGGTCATCCTGCCCCTCCTAAATCACCCCCTTCCCAGGTTACCCCTGCCCCCAAAACTCCCCCCTTCCCTAGGGCACCCGGGCCTCCTAACCCCCCCCTTCCCCTATTTTTTTCCCCTGCCTCCAAATCCCCCCCCTTCCCCCTTATACCTGCCTCCAAAATCACCCCCTTCCCGGGGTTTTTTCCTGCCCCCTAATTTCCCCCCCTTCCCCTGGGTTTTCCCCCCCTTTAACTCCCCCCCTTTTCCCCCAGGTCATCCTGGCCAAACAACCCCACCCCCCCTTCCCCTGGGTTAAATCCTGACCCAACTCACCCCCTTCCCTAGGATCCTGCCCCAACTCCCCCCCCTTCCCCAGGTCCCTGCCCCCAAACCCACCCCCTTCCCCAGGTAATCCGGCCTCCAACTCACCCCCCCCCGGGGGCCTTCTGACCCCTAACTAAACCCCCCTTCCCCTGGGGGAAACCTTTGCTCCTAAACCCCCCCCCTTCCCCAGGGAAAGGGGGGGGCCCCAAATTTTTTTTACTTTTTTAAAAAACAAATGTCGGGAAAATTTGACAAAAATTTGGTCCCCGCTGCAGCTGATACGATCCCCCGGATTTCCCGTTGGGCCCCTATTTAAACCCAGAGGGTTTAGTTTTAAAAACCACCCCGGGCGCGGGCCCCCCCTAGCCGGTCGGAATAAATTTAAAATTTTAAAACCCAAAAAACCAAAGGGAAAAAACTTTTTAAAACCTTATGGGGGGTCAGGGGTTTGAAAACACGTTTGGGTTTGTTCCCCCCGGGGCTCAAATGACACTCTTACATAGAGTTTATCCGGAATAGGGAAAACCCCCGGCCCCAAAAACCCATCTTTTCCCCGGGGGAGTTCCAACAACGGGTTTTGTTTTGGGGTCTTTACGACATACGGTTACGGGAAAACAAGGGCCCCCTTTTGGGAAGGGGGGGGTTCTAAGTTCGAAGAATGGGGATTGGTGACGAAATTTGTAAAGGTGAGGTAGTAATTCAAAGTTTTTAACGATAATTATAATTACTCAAAATAGAAAAATTTATTAAGGGGGAAACCCCTTTCCGTTCAAACCCTTAATCATAATGTGCTGCCCCAAAGAACAAATCGGGGGAAAATTCTTCTTTTGGGCCCGGATTTGGGTTTTTAAAATGGCACATTTAAAATAAAAAATAAAGTTTTCCCTTAATTTAGAGTATTTTTTTATGGATGCGACAAAAAAGCATTTAAAAATTAAACAGATTTATGAAGCTTTTAAAAAGTGTAAAGAAAGTGAAGTATCTTTGAGGGAAAAATTAAAAAAATTTAAAAACCCTTTTATAAAGCTTTTTAAAAAATTTGGGGAAGTAAAGAAGTAAAAAAGTATTTTTTCCCTAAGGTGGAAATACGGAAAAAAATCGGGCGGGCGGTTTAAAGGGGAAAATAAAAATTTTTTTAAAAATGGCAAAAAACTGAACCCTTTTTTTTCCGGTTTTTACTTTTGGGTAAAAAAATTTTTAACGAAGCGTTTTATTTCCAATTAAAGCGAAGGCCAATTCCCCAATTTGCTTAATTTTCCCCGGTTTTCCCAAAAAAAAAAATACTTCAAAAAAACATTCACTAAGATTTTTTGAAGATTGGGGACACGAACTTTCCCATTTTTGGGAGATTTTTTTTCCCTGACCCAAATGGATAAAAAACAAAATCCCCAAAAATTGAAAAAACTTAATTAAAAAAAAAAGGGGCATATTGTTTTTGCGGGTAAAAAAATTTGTTAAATAAAAAACCCTTTGCAATTATCACGAACTGGAAAAGGGGCCCCCGGTTGGTTTGGGGGGGGGGGGGTCGGGGGGGGGGGCACAGCCCCCGCATTAAAATTCCCCAGCCCAAAACAAAACATGACTCTGAAAAAAATTAAAGTCCGGCGGGGAAAAATTCATTTTCCCCCCCCCCCAAAAGGGGGGGAATTGCATTTAAATACGGAGGGGGACAAACCCCCTTTTTGACGCCGGTTTGCCCATTTTCCCCGAAAGCAAAGGCGAGTTTAAAATTTTTGTATTTATTAATTTTAAAAATCACCTTACTTTTATTGAAAAAATTTCCCAAAGGGAAAGGTGTTTCGTTCAAAATTTAAAAAGGGGGGGCCCCAAAACCCACACCCGGGGGTACCCCACATCCATCATACAAGGAAAACCCCAAATTTTTGCAAACTTCGCCGGGAAAAAACTGCAAAAAGCTGAGCCCTGAAATTTTAAAAAATTTTGGTTCCAGCACGGGGGGTTTTAGTGGCTTAGGGCATTTTGTTTAGAGATTTAAAGGTTTTAAATTATCAAAATTTTTCAAAATGTAAAAATTTATGAATTTTCTCGTAAGGGACGCTACGGGGGAAAAACGACGGTTTCAACCGAACGCAAAAAAATTCGAAGGGGGGTTTTTTACTCGGGGCCAAATTTTTTCTTAACTTTTTACCTTAAAAGGGATTTTAATGGGGCCTAAAAAATAAAAAACCCTTAGGAAAAAAGGGGAAAGAAAGGGGGGTTTAATTGGGTCGCATTGGAGGAGAATAGTCGTTTTAGGGGGGGGGTTTCCCCCCGGAAAAAATGCCCTATATTGCCATTTTTTTTTTTTGCCCGGTTTTTTTGCTTTTGGGGGGGGCCGATTCATGATTTAGTGCATATTCTGAATATTTCCACATCAGCTCGTCATAGAACGTTTTCATGGACATATTTCGACGCAGAATGGTCGATTTATGGGGGGTCGTCCCCGGGACAAAAAGTCGTA
This sequence comes from Hormiphora californensis, assembly GCA_020137815.1. Taxonomy (NCBI): domain Eukaryota; kingdom Metazoa; phylum Ctenophora; class Tentaculata; order Cydippida; family Pleurobrachiidae; genus Hormiphora; species Hormiphora californensis. The sequence continues at coordinate 4,388,749 of CM035359.1, forward strand.
TCTCGCACCGTTTAGCCGTTATTTGCATATTTATGCGCCAATTCATGATTTAATGCATATTCTGAATATTTCCACTTCAGCTGGTCCTAGAAAGTTTTCATGGACATATTCCGACGCAGAATAGTCGATTTATGGGGGGTCGTCCCCGGGACAAAAAGTCGTATCTCGCACCGTTAAGCCGTTATTTGCATATTTATGCGCCAGTTCATGATTTAATGCATATTCTGAATATTTCCACTTCAGCTGGTCCTAGAAAGTTTTCATTGACATATTCCGACGCAGAATAGTCGATTTATGGGGGGTCGTCCCACGGACAAAAAGTCGTATCTCGCACCGTTTAGCCGTTATTTGCATATTTATGCGCCAATTCATGATTTAATGCATTTTCTGAATATTTCCACTTCAGCTGGTCCTAGAAAGTTTTCATGGACATATTCCGACGCAGAATAGTCGATTTATGGGGGGTCGTCCCCGGGACAAAAAGTCGTATCTCCCACCGTTTAGCCGTTATTTGCATATTTATGATACCTGTTTACAAAAATCCTGAGAAACTAGACCAAAAAACAAAGGAAATTTGTTTGGAACACCCGTGGCCTTTTGTCGATACTTGACGCTGCGGGAAATGCACCCTTCGTCAGAGCAAGACGCGAGGAAGAGTGAGAGAGAGTGTGTGTGTGTGTGTTAGAACTTGGAGAGAGATGGCACAGCGATACCTATAAGTAGCTCAGATGTTTGGGTGCATTTCCCGCAGCGTCAAGTATCGACAAAAGGCCACGGGTGTTCCAAACAAATTTCCTTTGTTTTTTGGTCTAGTAATTATATATTGGTTCCCAACAAAAATCAACGAAATCAAAGGTTCGATAGTTTATAACCCCGCCCAATTTCGCACCTTTGATACCATGAACACTGCTGTACAGTGCAGTATAGAAACGCAAAAAGAAGAATTCAGTAAGCGGCAAAAATAGCTTCACAGCACACACACACACGTACAGCACTGTATCAGATTTAGCTTTTCATATCTTTTTAGTATACCACACCGTGTCCAGTACTGTAGAACTATCTATTTGTGGCGGACCACGGGACGGCCAAATTGAAAGTGTAGAACACACAACCACGCACCACCACATACTGTGTGTGCGTGATACCCCTCTCTCTCTATCATTGTGTGTGTATGCGTGATACCAATTTGAACCAGGGTGTAATTCTTTGTGTTCAAGTCACGTATTAACGAATTTTTCCACCGACCAACTACCAACCAACGTCACAGGAAAAACACGGAAAAAATGATAATATCTTTTGTTATGTTCTAACCCTCCCTTTACACAGTCTAGCCAGGCAAAATATCGTTTCAGTGGACTAATCTACCCATAATAAAGCATCATGCCAAGTCTAACCGAAACCATATCCCAAGAAAAACCACATCAAATCAAAATTATATTGTTTTGTTCGAATAAAATTAACGGTGTAATCATCATATGTACTACCTTGTAATACTCAGTAACCTAGCCAACGTACCTGTTTTCTTAGTAAGAACAGAATCCTGGATGTCTAGGAGGCATCCAGTACTTCTCACTGCCAGTTCATCACACACCCCAGCACCGTATAGAGAGTGTATTTGGGTTCGGGATCGCAGTTTGGTGAGATTGTAGTTTTCGACACTCTGGGATTTCTTCGCGAAGAAACTCATTCGTCTTCGTAACATATCGAATTCCTGTTTAAATCCTGTTTAAATCCTGTTTAATCCCTGTTTAAATCCTGTTTAATTCCTCTGGTATTTGTATTATTTTCAAAAACCACTAAAAATATTAAATAGCTTTTAACAAACACAATCAAAGCGGGAGGGGGTGACAACTTCGAAAAATGTGACTTTAAATAAGTTTGCTGAACTGAATGAGGGATCATTCATCGAAGGAATTTATAGAGCTAAGATACAGGAACAAAAAGGCATGAACTATTTAACGGTTCAACTAGGAAATAAATACCGGGCATAATTCAAGCACAAAAATTCTATGTCTTCGCACATAATGATCTTTTATCAACAGAAGAAAAATATAAGCTTAACGATCTCGCTCGATAGATATTTTCTTGACAGATAGTTTCTCGACAGATTAACTTCGTGGATTGATTAAGTAGCAAATATCGAATTCAAGATTAACTGTATTTCTTTCTGCTTATATTTCAGTTTCAGGAACGTCAATGTATCGCTCACACTCCACAGTAGAAAGTACCGCTAACAAAATATCTACAAATGGCGTGATAACATTCGCAGATTGCAAACTTTCAAATTAGCCCATGGATAGAAATGATTGAAGGAGAGCCGTTTTAGTATCTACACAACCGCTGCCAGTTGAATAATGCTTGGAATTTAGTCACCTATAGGTTTCTGTCGTAAGAATCGATGATATTTTGGAGGGAAAAATTAATCGTCCGGAAATTGATAATCGGTAGTAAAAATTTTACGGCAAAAACAACGCGTTGTTGCAACGATACCTCGTAAAGTAAAAAGAAAAAGTTAACTTTGGCCTCGTATGTGCGTGCCCAGGTAGAATTGTATTTCTCTCTCTCTCTCTCTCTCTCTCTCTCTCTCTCTCTCTCTCTCTCTCTCTCTCTCTCTCTCTCTCTCTCTCTCTCTCTCTCTCTCTCTCTCTCTCTATCTCTCTGAAAGGGCTTCTATGCACTCTAATAATTACACTATAAAGCCTAGACCGGAAAACATTCTGGAATTATTTTGCCCAGCGTTGGGATGTTTTAATGAAGAATGGAGCCTCTCCGAGGTATAAATTATACTACCATGGTGACTCAATGTAAACTAGACCGCGGTGGGTAACACACATGCATCAACACTGGATCAGCCGCAACAAAGTGAGCTTCATATACCATACAGTTTTACAGGAGGTGTCAACAACTCGCTCGAGTGTCTCGAGAGAATATATTATGTAATTATTATAGAGTTTTTAAGGGGTGTCTGGTAAAGTAGGTGTCTGCGACAACGAACACGCAGTTTTAACAAGCTAACGCAACTGGGTTATCAAGTAAAGCTTTACCTTTATAAAGGTATAGAAAGGTACGTAGGGGATTATCTTCAATCAAAAGTTGACCTTCTTTTGACGCCATGAGATATGATAAGCAGCCCCAAATACAAAAGCGGGCCCAATACAAAAGAAGATCAGCTTTTGTCCCTACTTCTTTCTAATCATGTTTTTGTTGTGCAGTTATAGTATTAAAATGCTTATGCATCATCAATATATTCGAAAGTATAGCTGCAAAGTCAGCAAGGGTATCAAATCACATACACACACGCATATATATGGGGAGGCCGGAGCTGCAGCAGATAAGACGTTTTCACAGTTCTTCCATGCTTATATTATACACTCACGCATTCCCAGATTCTCTCTATCTCTCCCTTTCCCTCTCTTCCTGCAGCAGTCTTAGTGTTTCGTTAAAGACGACAGTTCAAGTTACACGAGGAGGGAGGGAGAGAGAGAGAGAGAGAGAGAAAGAGAGAAGGGAAGAGAGAAGGGAAGAGAGAAGGAAAGAGAGAAGGAAAGAGAGAGAGGAGATTGAACAAACATTTGACAATCATATGCAGCATAAACTCATACATAATATCATGAACAGTGACGTAATACACCATTGGTCAGCAATCATTCCAAATAGTGAGAAATTAGCTAAGATCATTATCATGATTATGATTACATTGTAGATCACACAACACGGTGATCAATGACGACTCATAATATGGGAATATGGCATCCGTCGTCAAATAGTATTCGAAAAAAGGGTCTTTCGTCATTTGCAAAATGTTCAGTTTGATCAAATGTCAAGTGTATGACGTACTTGAAACGTCACACACACCTAGGTCAAGGTGTGTGACGTGTTTCCTAAGGATTTTCTATGTTATGATATATTCTTACTGTTGACAATCTATTAGATCAAAGTTCTTGGATGAGAATTTATGAATGCAATGACAACCACGCCAATATAACTGCTGCATATAATTCATAAATTTGGTAACCTGATACAGGTGAAGCATTAATCCCTACTCAGAATTTTACAATATGATGAAACATATGTTTGCCACAACCTAAAGTGTTTACACGGTGATCCATATGAGTTGCATTATTTCGTAGTTGAAATTGATCATTATAATATGGCCTTTGGCCATTGGGTGTTTGTCTTCAGTCAGTTGGTTGTATACGTTATATAATAATTAAGATTTTATAACATACTGCAACTGCCAATTACTGCTAATTACTGCTAATTATAAAATCAAGCTTACTGTCTTTGCCTCGGTCGAAAACGTTAGAAGTTTCAAGGCTCATACAACGACTCATGAATCCATCCTCCTCACTCCTGAAGAAATTTAAAAAAATTGAATATTTAAACACAAAACGATTCATATGATTGTTGTTTGTCTAGATCTGCCAGATTGACGCTCTAATTCAGATCTGATCCGGAGGAGAGCTCATTGAGATTCTGGTACTGCAACTTAGGTGTTGAACTTACTTGGTTTCTTTATTACCACGATCAATGTTGGGAGAAGAGAGATTAGTTGCACTCCTTGATATCAGAGGATTCGCCGACATCTTTCGACTTGTCCTGAAATTACACATGAATTAGGATTGACATGTCTTAATCCTGTTAGAAGACAATCAACAAATATGTATAGGTGCAATAATTATTGTTTCATTAGGACTGACATATTTAATTATGGTTAGAAGCACCTAATTAAACTTCCATTTTCAAATAGTTTCAGTTGTTAGCAGTTATGCTAATAATGCCTGCAATTTATAACATGACGTCCAACCCAAACCATATTCGATATCTCATTGTCTCATGTTACTATGGTTATCTGCATATGTTACCATGGTAACCATATGTGTTGTTAACTCACTCTGTAACAACGATACTGGGAACAATGAGTTTCCTTGGATTCGGGCGGACAACCTCAGATTGAGCTCGAGATCTAATCGGCCGTAGGAAAACCAGCTCTGGAATTTCAGAGAACACAGAACTCCTGTGCTCCGCTTTTAACATAATTTCAGTTGATATCACTATAGGAGCATTTATATTTTATAATTTGATATATTAGGCATTAGCACGGGCCACCCACAGAGATAAATAATAATTGAGCCAGTTCTGACTCAATGTCATTGAAAAACTAAAACAAACGGCGGTCACAGATGGCAGAGAGATTAAAAAGATGCAGTTTATCGTTTAATAGAGAAGGATTCAGTTTATAATAGAGAATGTTTCAACAGGTGTTATCTGATCACTCCTTACCATGTAATGAGGGGGTAAGAGCACCGGGAGGTAATGAGTAAATACACACACACACACCAAGGTGTTATTACTTATCGAGTTATACAGCTTGACTATTTAATAAGATCGCTAACAAATCATTCAAAGCTTGCCTCCACTTGCTCGACCCTCTTCTTAAAGGAGAGTTAGAACATAACAAAGCTGGTCGAACTTTCAAGCTTTTAGATAACTTCATTGATCCATGCGATAGAATTATCTAAAGGACACATACAACAAGATGCAGATAAAGATTGCTCGTTTTGTTCAAGCTGCAATTTACTCAAGAGGACCATTTAAGGTAAATTTTGGTATGATTTATACTGCAGTGACAGCGATATATGATTTTTGAAGTTTATCAACCACAACTCGCGTGCTGCGCAACTGAGAAATGTTTGTGACAACTTGTCACAATACATGAGTGAATTGATCTCGGAACCAGGCAATACAGCTATAATAAATTATAACCCCAATCAGTCTCGGTGGGAATATCTTGTAACCGTTTCTCCTCGGTTTGACCAATTTGTAATTAGAATCGCGTTTAGAGATTATGAACCAAGACAGTAGGAGCATGTAAAAGTCTTTGTCGTGGGGGAAACTCCCATCCCTACAATAGTATAATTGCGGGGTCAGACTGGTATCATTATCAAATTAGCTGTATACAGTCAGACCCCGATTCAACGGCCCCCGATTTAACGGCAGGATAATCTTACCCCGATATAGGAATTTAACAGTATTTGACCCCGATTCAACGGCCCCCGATTTAACGGCAGGATAATCTTACCCCGATATAATATAGGAATTTAACAGTATTTGACCCCGATTTAGCGGTGAAGTAACCGCGTATAGGGTGTGACACGTAACGACTCTCGGTGAAGGGTTTTGGGAACGAGAATATAAATTGGTTTTAACGGACAAAACCCTTTCCCCCAAGGGTGCCGTTAAATCGTGGTCCGACTGTATATTATTTAGACTAATTCCGCACTGTATGTCGTATAATAACTACCCTAGCTGCTCGAGACACGGAATTACTGTGTCACTGTTGCTGGGTTATACTATACCAGATGCCGCGGGGGAAGCCTTGGCAGTATTGACGTCACTAAGGGAAAAAACGACGGCAAAACACAGTAACACACATATGTGTCTGGTAGTAATAAGGTGTATTACTAACTTACTACGTTAGTTAATAGTTATTCGGCAAGATCAGATCAAAATTCAAAGGTTTGACGGATTATCCAAGTTATAGATTGTCAACAGTGATTTCGATAAGTGGTATATCCCAGCTGAGCCTCGACGAAGAAGAAGGATATTTCATCAGCTCTTGCGTATCTGACACTTGCCTAGCTAGACTGTGTTTGGAGCGCCCCGCTCGTGAAACACAAATGCAAAGAAGGGTTAGAACATAACAATCTGACACTCGATGACCAGTTTACTTAACAACCATTTGGAGAAGATATAACGATGACAAAGTTTATAGATCAGGCAAGTAGATCAGATAGTAGATCAGGCTCCCTGCATAGTGCATGATAGCTCCCTGAATTTACGAAATGTTCCTTTGAGTATGCCAAGTGCAGTGATCTATACTGTTGTGAGAGACGTTTTACGCAGTTCATTATAATGACCTGCAGGTCATAATGAACTCACTAGTCATGACTAGTGAGAGAAGTTTTGAATTCTTACTGTACCATCAATTAGCTATTATAGGACGTCATACAAACAATTGAACAATGAGTCAATGAGCAAGTATTATAAAAACGTCATGACGTCATCTAATAGTACCGCCACAACATCTGCAACTGTTGTTTTGTTCAAACCCATTTTATTCTGGAGCTCGCGAAAAGAGGGTCGAGCTAGGCAAGAAAACTGCAGAACAGTTACAGGACAGCTGTAACGCTACATTTGACGATTGTGCTACAAAGCTCTTAGCTCTATGTACAGTAGATTGTGTGTTAGGACAGCTACAACACACTACACAGCTCCACATGTGTAGATTGTGGGAGGCAGGTGGTTAAACTATATGAGGAACGGAAGTCGTTAGGGAAGGGGATAGAAGTAGAGATGGAGGAGAGATGGAGGAGAGAGGGAAGGATATAATTAGAGAGATAGAGGTAGAGAGAACGTGAGCTTGGGTAGAATGGAGTAACAGCGGTGGTGGGAAAGGAAAGTTGACGCCATCTTTCCATCTTTCTAGCAGTTTCTCTCCATTTAAATCTATATCTCTCCTTTTCCTCTCACTTTCTAGCACTCTACCTAGATCGCATTTCATGATCTTTGAATGAACAAATATAGTTTATAGTGTACATAGTGAACAGAACTGGAGGTATCTACTACATATAACAACAGCACCCAGTCTTGTGTAAAACCATTTGGAATCAAGCACGGTATATTCCACAAATCACTTGCTGACACCATGACTATGACACCAACTATGGTTTCAACCCTTAATCTCAACCAATGGAGACGGCCTCCAAGAAGAAGAAGACACCAACCGTGGACCCGAGGTGCTTGCAGGAGACAATTAACATAATCCCCAGCTCTTCAAAGATACTCAATATTCAATAATTCAGGTTACTATACAAATTACAATATTAGCATGTGAATAATGTTATAACAGTGCGGATGCCAACCAAGTCGGTGCAATAGCTATAAAAGCAGTGAACAGTTGCCGTGTTAACAGCTTCCGTTCTCACACATGTGAAAGGAATCTGGAAATGCTTTCCAATAATTCTTAGGGAGAACATTTAGAGGTCTAAAGCTACTACATTCTCCTTATAACATTGCACTATAACGGGTATAAAGGATCCGTAAAGATTATTGTAATCGAATTTAAAAATGTTGATTAATGCCAACGACATATTTTACTCATGCGCCATCGTTTTACTATAGAATGATTTACTACCACAGAACTGTCAGAACTGTCAGATTTTTCTTCTAGTTAGAACCCGCAAAAAAGGGGGTCACAACTAAAACTTCAATTCGTAAAATAACGGACTTTGTGGGTATCAATTATTATAACTCATGGTTATTTCCAAACATATATTGAGCTGGCCAAGATAGCGCTCAGAGTTTAATGTTTGTTGAGAATATGTTGAGAATAGTTGTAGTTAGACATTGAAATTTCACTAGTTTTGATTCGTTTTATCAATGCAATGCGATGGCAGCATAGAATCGAAATCTGCGGTGACCAAAATAAAACCAGCTCTCTATCTACTGGCTAACAAAGAAGTGCTGAGCTACAGCCTGCTGCGCCCGCTGCCATATAAAGATGGCGGACCGACGGTCCCTTAATGCACGCAATTATTAATGAAAATAGAGAACTAAAAGAGTTGTAACGTTCTTGGGAACTTTGTTTTTTATATTTCATGCGGTTTTGCCGCCGCCAAACTCTGGGACAAGAGAGAGAGAGAGAGAGAGAGAGAGAGAGAGAGAGAGAGAGAGAGAGAGAAAGAGAGAGAGAGAGAGAGAGAGAGAGAGAGAGAGAGAGAGAGAGAGAGAGAGAGAGAGAGAGAGAGATAGCGGAGAGATAGCGGAGAGAGAGAATGGTTGCGAGATAGCGAAGTTGGGGCGCCGGTAATTAAACGGAACCCCTGTGGCATCGTTGTATGTGATGAACTATGTGGGAGAGAGAGAAATTAGAGAGAGCGAAAAACATATTGATAGAAAGAGAGAGATTGAAAGAGAGAGTGGCTTGAGAGAACTTATTTTTAATTTATGACATATCTGCGTCTAATCGACCTGTTGTAGTAATCAGCACAGTTCATGATACGGATAACGACAAAAAGCAATCTATCTAAGTAGTGAGTGGTCCAAAGCTTAATAATTTTAGTGGCCACAAACTTAATAAATTGAGTGGCCACTGGCCCCAGACTTAATGAATTGAGTGGCCCCAGACTTTATGAACTAAGTGGCCCCAGACCACAGAAAAACGTGCACACCACGTTTCAGTGTGCACAACCAAACAGGATGTGACGTAAAGAGTCCAATGGGAGCTTATAACATAAACGAATTTTAAATAAAGCTATATAATATATTAGAATGGCAACTAAAATGTTTTAGTTGTTGAATAACTGCATAAGCAAAGGACGCATTTTACTTTATATTCATAAATTCGCCCGTTTTTGTTACTTTTGTAGCTCGCCCATCCAAACGATTTTCATTTACCGAACCCCGATTTACCAGAATCTACATACATATTCCGGTAAATCGTAAAATAAAGTCTGATTTTTTGAAGTTGTCACCCCCTTTTCACGTGCGACGACGTATTTGCGTACTGGAAACTTGAAAAAAATCCGACTACATGTGGCCCCTACTCGTTCGTCTTCATCCCAATCCCTCGCTATCTCTCTGATCTAACGTCTCTCTCTAGTCTCTCCCTATCACTCATTTTCTCATCATCTATCTCTACATTCTATGATCACTTTTACCCTCTATATGCCACTTGAGATGGCAGTCTCATGTTTCAACTCTTTCTCTCTCTCTTTTCCTCTCGCTTCAAAGCTACTGGAGTTGGCATTATAACCCTATCAAAAGTGCTACTTCGGCAGAAAAAAAACATAAATTCTACGAAGGGGGTTGACCGAAATAGATGGAGCAGGGTGCCTGGTCAGGTGTGCGGACTCTAGTGCTACACTCTAAGTCTAAAGAGGACTCTATATCTAAATTTAGATTTAGATAAAGAGTCCAAATAATTCTAAACTCTAGGAGGACTCTTTATCTAAAAAGTCTACACAGGGCGGACTCTTTATCTAAAAAGTCTAAACAAAGTGGACTCTATATCTACATAAATCTAAATTAGATATAGAGTCCGCCTTTCGCCGCGAACTCGAGATTTCGGCCGTTAGGCCGGAAACGAGAGTTTGCTCTACCCCTATACTAATTTAGAAGTGTTAGGGCCGTTATTTGCGTTCGAGGTTAGGGTTAGTGTTAGGCTTAGGTTTTGGGTTGGGTTAGGATTTTAGACATAGAGTCCAGGTTGGAGGATTTGGCGCCAAAATGTACTAGAGGACTCTATATCTAAAAATTCTACACAGGGCGGACTCTTTATCTAAAAAGTCTACACAGGGAGGACTCTTTATCTAAACTTTTTTCAAAATCTAACTGTAGATAAAGAGTCCGTTTTTAGATAGAGTCCGCCTTGGATTAAGATAAAGAGTCCGTTAGCACTAGAGTCCGCCCACCGCCTGGTCAATGACGGGCCCGTACTATACCGAAGCACAAAGTAGTCACTGTTATATTGGGTGTATAGAACAGCTGTCAGAGCTCGTTACCCCCCTCTGATAGTGCAATAAGACAACTATAGTAGTGAGACAACAAGTCAGCCTTATATTTATGAGCTGTCCCTGCATTCCATCTCATTTTAGCGAAACAGATCTTGCTTGCTACCACAGCTGCAAACATCGTGTTTTTTATTAGGAAATCAGCGTCAGAGTGAGATTCATTAGCAGGGCGTCTACCGTGCGGCGTTACACAGCTTAAACGAAAGGCAGGACGTTGAACTGCGATCTTAATCTACAAGCAATAAACACTATAAATCGTTCACTTTAAATCGTAATCTGCTATATAACTTTACTGATCGGTCGGAAACAGTGCAGAGTACAACGAGAGTTTAATGCGAGAGAGAAGGAAAGAGATAGAGAGAGATAGATAGTGAAAGAGAGAGAAGGATAGAGAAATACAGAGCGAGAGAGAAAAATACAAAGGATAGAATTATAAACCATACAGTGTGTAACGCATTCTGACACAGTTAATTGCAATCAAATGTAATTACTTTGTAATTAAACCATTCCTGCAGCAACAATCAGGCATGTACATGATTATAGATGCCAACTGGTTATCAATTTCCTAACTCATCGAGGATAATATATCCAGGAAATGAATTTATTGATTTAATAATTGAATTGAATTACTTAGGAAATAAATTTATTGATTTAATATTATTGAATTGTTACTTACTCGATATCATCAGCTGCATCCTCTGGTAAACTATCCATTCTGCAGTCTCTGATCCTTTCCTCTTTGTATCACATATGGTTTCACACTAAACTTTCAAGTAAAAATCAGTATCATTTAGCGGAAGTAATGATACAAGAATCGAAGATCAGATACAAAATTAGCTGCAAAGCACTATAATTATAGGGTCTTGTGGAAAACAACGCGCAATTCGCAAAACAATTATGGACATGAACAGAAATGACAGTAATAGTATGATAGAAGATATGGATAGATAGCTAGATAAGTAGAGATCAGACACTTGTTTTATATTTCTGGTAGTACACATTGACAGTGGAATGATGAATCTCATAAATACCACCAGTAAAGACCAGTAAAAAGAGCTAGGGCGATATATATGCACTACCAGAAGTATGTCTCGTATAAGAGACTGCAGAACTCGCCGCTGGTTGTGACAGCAGATCAGTTGTTGTGTGGTATGCAGCTTTGACCTGAATGGAGGGAGGGAGGAGTCTGACTAGGTTGTCGGCATATAGTTAAAGCCTGGCAAGTGGGCGTGAATTCCGGCCTCCTATCTCGGATCCATTTCTACGACTCCATATCTCTATCCATATCTTTATCTCTCTCTATCTATTCTTCTCTTTCTCTCTCTCTCTCTCTCTCTCTCGCTCTCTCTCTCTCTCTCTCTCTTTCTCTTTCTCTCTTTCTCTTAGCATCATCAACAAGTTTTCATTTCCCGTCGTGTCAAGTGCGTCGTCTACTTTTGGGAAAAACATAGCAAAATAACTCCGACTGGGACGATTAAGTAAACGAGTGAATAACTACATCTAGATATGGACAACATAAGAAACAGCTCTATGCACTGGGTAATTTGCCAAAATTTGGGCAGGTTGCCAAGCCTGTGATCTAGTATCTAGGGCATGTGTTTCCCAATTGCCTTGCTGAGCTTGGAGCAATTGAGGTAGTACATAATATAACGTTCGAATCAAAACGGAAGTATATCAGAACACTTGATATACCGGAGAATATCACAAGATCTATCTATCTTTTTGGAGAAACTAGGATGAACTGATTATCCGGATGTGGTCCGGAAACTTAGGCAGATGTAAATAAACAGTGGCACACAATCTCACAAACACACAAACACAAGTAACTGTGACATTACCAAGTGGTTAGGTATCTTCTTCTATCTCTCGTTACTCACCATCAGTTGTCTCTCACAATAATTATGTAGGCATGCATTAGGCGGGAAGTGACAAATGTAAGAAGCGGAAGCAAATGAAACGATGAGACATGCAAAAGAGATAGAGAGATAAGCAGCAACAAAAATAGTTAGGAGATGGAGAGATAGGAAAGGAAGTAAATATGCAATAGTATAATGATAGATCATTAATCAGAGCGATCTGCGATATGAACTTCCTAATATTAACATGTTAGTCTATTCGAGACATATGAACTCTAGTTTTTAGTTCACTTCCTGTTATTATCTTTTTGACCAATATTATATCCGGTATCTTTCATTTAAGCGGAAACACAATTGAATATCACGGTCGCTTGTAGTGGGAAAACGGTAATGGAAAACGAAGATACAGTAAGACGACGCGCAACCGTGACCAATCAGGGCGCTAGTACGTGCTGACACATGAACTTTTTGCCGCGCGTTATGCACCGTGCGCGTCTCCTTACTGTATTTTGCGTTACCGTATTTTGACTGCAAGCAGCACTGTATGGTACAACCCGGAACTTGAAACAAGAGGGGAGGACAATATATTTAGAGCTATAACGTCAGCAGTTTCTTTTTACGTCAGAACTTCTCTAGCGGTCAAAAATTGTATTGTGTGGTGTTCTTTTATTTCTGCATTTTCCTAAATTTTTCTCATTGGTCGTTTTTACAGGCCCGGTTTTTCTGTCTGACTATTCAGCTAAATAAACATCTCAATATCAAGACCCTTCAAATCACACGACATCATTATGTATCGTAATTTCGACTAGGACAATATTCAGGGAATGAATAATAGGTAGGAATGAACAATAGTGCAATGCGGAGGGTACAACAAACACGGAGTCGATAAAGTTGGAAATTGTAAACGGAGAAAGAATGTGAAGTGGCACGATGCAGGAGCTATGTTTAAACCACAACAGAAAATACAGAAAAATAGTGCACAAAAACGGGAGAACAGCAGCTGTGTACAACAACAGCACTGTAAGTGGAATATACAAATGTTGTAAAGAAACAAACACAATTAATATAATTGTTTAGTGAAACAACTCTCACTAACTAAAACACACGTATAGTTCATGTGTTGTTGTACATCTGAGTGAAAACAAGCAGATACAAGCTCGGCGTGAATTGGTGCTGTGCACATGCAAAAACACAGGCAACAAATTTGATAAATTGAATTTCCAGTGAGAGAGAGAGAGAGAGAGAGAGAGAGAGGAGAGAGAGAGAGAGAGAGAGAGAGAGATGAGAGGAGAGGAGAGAGAGAGAGAAGAGAGCATCGCGCGAGCAGAGCGCTCGAGAAAAGAGATAGAGAGAGCTATAGTACTATAGAGAGAGAGAGACTCTATCGCTCGCTATAGCTCGAATCTCTCTCAGCTCGCATCGCCTTCTCCTCTCGCGCTCGCTCTCTCTCTCTCGCTCTCCTACCGCTTGCCCTTGTGTTTGGTGTTTGATTGTTTGCGTCAGAAATTTTTCTCGTGAAGCACAAAAAGTGTTGACGCTGTTACAACTAATAAAACTTCGTATCTTGTCCACATAAACAGGATAATAAGGTCATCAAAATTGTACACACAAATGACAAATATGTACTAAACTTAGGAGGAAGGAATGCACAAGACCAAAAACAATGGAACGAATGATGCATCATTTTATACATGCACCCTTTGTACATATAGGGTAAAGTAAAGGGAGGAAGTAGTGTGTACAAAACATGTTCTAAAATGGAATAAGAGGAAGCTACATAAAACTAAACAGTGAGCTGTGAGATCCTAAACTACATTCAGGTCGCATGATATATGAAACAAGGATCTTGAAAAAAGTCAAATATCGGAATCTAATTCAAAATTAAATTGTTTATGCCTATTTTAAAAACATTTTATCTTGGTACCGAAAAGGTCTAATTATTCAAAGTCTGAATCCAAGATTCTCAAGAATAAAGACAAAGGCACGCCCTAAACACAATCATAACAGGCGTCACAATGAGAGGAGAAAACAAGATCAAAATATATGATAAGATTATACACGAGAAAAAAAAACCAAAGAGAGAAGAGAGATATAGTGGTAAAGGAGTGTATAGGAATCATTCTTGAACTTCCCACATCAAACTAACCCATTAGAACCCCGTAATGCCAAGACGTAGTTTATTCAAACAATTGACAATACAATTACAGAACAAAATGGGAAATGATTTCCAACACAGAGCCATGTTTCCGTATCTAGTGATTCCACAAAACAAGGCGTTTTAATCAAAATCTTTTGATGTGTTGGCATATTGACAAAACCAGAAGGAGAATCAATTGTTGGATTCTAGAAATTATTGGCCGTATGTTTTCATTATGTAATTTTAATGAAATGATGTCATCTCCAGATGTATCCCGCATTCATCTAACAGCTATTTATACAGAGAGCTATTTCTATGTTCTGATAATTATGCCAGCTGCTGATTAAAAATGACGTGCTTAGTTTTAATCACGTCATAATTGGAGATATTGAATTATGGACAATTACATAAGCTATACCAAGGACAATCAGAGATACCTTTTAGTTATACCCAAAGTTATACAGCCCAAAAACCAAGGTTATAATACCCATTACTCAAATTAACAAACTTCCTAATTAACTATCTTACCGTGGTGAAAATATGGATGTCGTCAAATGTTTCATTTTCTCCCTGTAATGAAGGAAAAGAGGGGTTAACAATTAACTCAATATTGCTCCATTATATATTGTAACAACTTGATAGATCGGGTTCATAGGCGACCCCTTGGCCCCCAGATCCAGATCCGAGTAGAAGGGCTTGTGCGAGTTTCTAAATTCGTAAAACCGCCCGTTTCAAGCCCGTTTTGGGGAAACCCGTCTAGACGACGGTGGAACTATCCAGACAACGTTTGGATAGTTCCAAACTTGCCCCCTTTCCCTATAATAACTCCCTGGCTAGTTATAGAATTTAAACATGTCAGGTCCAGTTAAATTAAACAGGAACCACCACAAAGAATATGGGAAGAGGAAAACACTTTTTAAACAGCTGCTGTGGTGCATTTTATTGGTTTGAAAAATGTATGCCCCCCACAATGAAAAAAAAGGTTCTGTCTAATCGTAATTGTAATCCAGACCCTTTTTTACTCGTAGCCCGGATATTAGATCGGAAGAAAAAATGGGGTAGGAGAATATGGAATATATCGAGAACTGTTGGATTATGTTGGACAGAAACTGCAGACGTAAGAAATACACACTGTGTACTAGTTAGACACTGTTATAATGGACTAGACACAATTTGTGTGTACTTACTCAATCTCATGTTCCATGTGGTGTGCTGCCTCAACCATGTGCTGAAATAATTAGTATAATTAGTAAACTAATTACAGTGTGATTAATATTTAATTTGGCGGCCCTAATTTACCGGGCGGCCCCTATTTACCGATTTTCCGATAGATTAAATTAATGGCCAAAAACCCTTCCCCAGCATCCCGATAAATCGGGGTCCGACTGTGTTAATAACACTGTTACTAATCAGTTAAGGGGCGATTCAAAAAGTACGTCCATGATTTTTGGTCATTTTTTACCCCCCCCCCCCCCTCCCTCCCCCTGTCCAGGCCTGTCCGTCCACCTATATCAGTAAAATCAGTAAAAATTTTCTTCAAAACCTGGGACAGTCCGAATTGCGTCAACCCCCACCCACCCCCCTGTCCAGAGATGTCCGAAATCAGCTACTTCCCCCTTCCCCCTACCCCTGGACGTCCTTTTTGAATCGCCCCTAACTTATAGTGATTTAATTAACTACATATGTGGTTAAACTATCACCTCTATTAACTTACTATGATTAGCCCTGGCTGTAGAAAAAGAGGGAAAATGGAAACAGTAAACAAAACAGGACGTGAATTAGGGCCAGAAAAATTCATAATAAGAGCTTGTATTGTTCATACAACAGCACAAATTAGAGCTGGAATTACACTTTGTATCAAAATGTGGTGCTTAGGAAAATGAGAGAGTCAAGACCAACTTTCGCTGCTAGCTGGATACATTTTTTTAGAGAAAGATATAACATTCCACCCCTATTATGATAGTGACCTGAACTTGGCACGGATAACATTTTGTAAATCAAACTAGTCAAAAAACCATGATCTAGATAAATTGCCAGGGTTTGATAGTGGGAGAGTTTGTTACTTTAACTTAGTTAATAACTAGTGGGAGAGTTTGGTATTTTAACTAGAGGGAGAGTTTGTTACTTTAACTAATGGGAGGGAACTAACCCGAAGGTGAAGTAGTGGACTGGGTGCTCTGACTGGTTTGCTACCAGTGGACGAGACCCTTCTTCTGTGTACGTTTGGAGAAAGATGATTTGGACTTGAACCTCCACTTGAACAACTTGTGTCTGCAAAAAGGGGGGTTGGGAGAGTTTGTTACTTTAACTAGTGATCAGAGAGAGAGAGAGATAGCAACTAGAACAACCGCTTCAGCTGGTCTGAATTCTATAATTTAAAGTTAGCAGGGTTTTGAAAGAGAAAACGCATGATGCCATGGTGCCTTGGCATGTCTCGTCTGATCTCTTTCTCAAAATTCAGCACATACAATATCCTTTCTCCATCATGGCTACCCGATTTCATTCTTACCTCCGCCATGCCCTCCATAGTTTGGATGAGGTGCCTCTAGTGATACTCTCTTTATTTTGGGACCCCGCGGCGGCTTCCGGTTATCACCTGAAGACGTTTGGACCTGCACAAATAGGAGTTAGCAGTTAGTTATACGGCGAGTGAGAGTCATGAGAGAGTCGACTGTTACTTTAACTAGAGAGAGAGAGATTCCTATAACTCACTCGTGGAGGGAGGGTGTTAAACTTTCCTTTCACCATATCTAATCATCTGCATCAACCAATTCAAGTAAATTAATGAATTGGATTCTCGACTAGAGGAAATCGCCAAGTGGTTTGTAAAATATAATAATAGGGCACCGTTTTGTAACCGTTTGGAATGTATGTGGTTTAAAACAGTACACTTGTGGCTTGTTGAGTATAATTAGGAGACACGGGGTTACAACTTGAGGGAAAGCACAGCAGAACTAAAAGGTAAACGAATGAATGCATGATAGAAGTAAAGCAAGTTGGGAATGCAAATTCGAGCCTGTATAAAAGCAAGCGAGCTGGAGTAGAAGCTGCAGTAAGATAGAACAACTTGGAAAGGGAGAACAAGTTAGAAGGATAGAAGGGAGGGAAGGGAGGTGTTAAAGTGTCAACAAATAGTGTTACCGCGGGGTGTATACATGAAGCGTACTGCAGAAGGAAGTATACAGAAACTGCAATGTAGGAGGGAAGTTAAAGTTGGATTCTGTTATAACGATCTCGAGAGGTAAACAGTTGAGCAGTTTATACTGGCGTACTAGAAAGACAGGTACTGTTGAGAAGAGAAAAGAGAACTCTTTCACCTGTCAAACAGAAGTGGCATGTGCTCTTTTAAGAAAGAGAGAGAAAGAGAGAGTGAGAGAGAGAGAGAGAGAGAGAGAGAGAGAGAGAGAGAGAGAGAGAGATAGAAAGAGAGAGGAGCAATGAGAAGGGAGGTGTAAATTTATGAGCGTGCACAGCAAATACCTTATAACGCATGAATTTTGACAGGACTTCGACGAGAATGAGCAAGAGAAAGGAAGAAAAAGAGAGATTGAGAGAGAGAGAGAGAGAGAGAGAGAGAGAGAGAGAGAGAGAGAGAGAGAGAGAGAGAGAGAGAGAGAGAGAGGGAAGAGAAAACGAAGCGTTCTGTTTAGATCTTGGTGTGTTTTGGGCTTTGGCAGCTAAGCGCCACGTACAGGGGATAGCACGACGTGCCCAATCTGGTGTTAAATAACAAGTTAAATTTAACTCTATCAACCCGGACTACGAGATGCACCACGGCGCGGCGGCCACAAGCATTTCATGATATTGAAACTAAACACATTGGCCATTGTATGGCGGCGCCCATACCCCATTCCCCAATTTGATTCTCAGATGGGTCGCGGCCCCAGACAGACTTCAAAGGTGTTTCGGCACATCGCACTCCTTGTTTGAGGACTTTAGTTTGAATCTGAGGTGTCTGTGGATGACAAGTGGATGACAAGTAAAGTGGTGTTCGGTAGACCAAACTACGTAGTACGTAGATTGTCTTTCGGGTGTAAGCTCACAGCCTACCCGGGCCGGAGTGATCAGAGCCGAAAACTTTTGTTAGGCCTTGGCTGTAATATGTATCGTGTGACGTGTACGCTAGGGTACACCTTACAAACCCGACCCTTTGTCCTTTACTTTGTACACCATATAAAGAGCAGAAAGTTAGAAACAAGCAAGAGCGAAAATGTATAATCCAAGCTTTAGACTTTAGAGGGAGAGATCCAAGAGAACTGAAATTCCTAACCACTGACCTAACAGGTGCCTCTGCGTTTCTTCTCTTTTCTCTGTGGGGGGTGCAATTAAAGTCAATTCTTTATAATTAAAAGACACAGTGCGTGACGCAATACATCGACACACGGGGAGGAAAACGTGTACAACTGTACAAGAAACGTCACAATGTGGTTCAGGTGCCAAATTATGAACGCCATTCAGTGACCGGATGACTTCATGTGTTGGCATTAAACTATCATCGTTGAGCCTCGAGTAAGGAGTGGCACGGCTGTCGTTACAGCCTACAGGAAGCTAGGCGATTTTTTTCAGCTGGTTGCTTTGGGGTATCTACTTAGTACTTGGGTGGATCTTGTCGGCAATCAGTACCAGTCCTTTATCGAATCTGATACACAAAGACCAAAGTAGTCAGTCGCTTCGAGCAATTCAGCTTCGACTTTCGAGAGACTCGCTCGAAAGTCGAAGCTGAATTGCTGAATCACCAAATCAGGGATAATTTATATTAACAATATATTATTTTTAATTAAGTTGAGAAAGAAAATGTTTCTTCCTTTCTTGATTTTTATCTTTTCAATTTTAATTAACCGATGACGAGAATTTTCAGAAAAATTCTTGAAAAAAAAACATTTTCAAGAAATTCTTCAAATTTAATTTAATTAAATAAAACTTAATAATCCGCGCGCGGCTCAATTCAATTAGCACGCGCTAAACAAAAGCCGCGCGACAAGTTCCAGATTTTGTGTGGCGCGTGCGGTGCTTTATTTTTTCTTAAATTGGCCTGACAGCTAATAAGTAAGAAACTTGATTTGGAGGTTCAGTTACTCTTTGGAGGATCATGTCGAGTTCTTCCATCTGTATAGTATCGATCCCACTGCTTGACTGCTGCCTGGTCCAACTCCAATATTCAATAATATAATAATAGTCTAGCCGGCCTTGATGAGACTGTAGACCCCATTTGATCAGACAGTGAATGCAAAGTAAAAACTCAGGTATAATTTGTTGTGAAATTATGTTATCAGCAAACATTTGCACAAATATGTACATCCAGATAAAACAAATATATAAGCCCGAAACTTAAGGTTAACTCAAGGTTAACTTTATCTTAGAAACTCTGAAGTCTCTTTGGCTCAGGCGCAAAAATTACCCCTTTTATTCACAATCTAAACAAGCTAAATGTTGAGGTCGAGGATAGTTTGGGCCAAAAAAAATCATCCCAACCATTGGTTCAAAATCAAATATCAGGGAAAAGGCACACTCTATAAGAGATAAAAGATTGCATCAATGTATATTGCTCGATCTACTAACTACAATTTCTACAACATTTTGCCAATAATACTTCGTTCTGTTAGTACAAAATACACTTCATCCCCTAAATTAAACACTTATATTATGTTAATAAAAGGAAGGAAAAAATACAATTTGCAGTGTCCCATGGTCATTGGTCACAGGTCTGCTGTTGCAGCAGAGCAGTAAAGTCCTGACAGGTCAATGCTCTGGCAGGTCTGACTTTTAAACTTTTAAAATTCTAAACATCAGTTTGTTTCTGTTGAAGGACACGAATCGTCTGTCCGATCCTGTCGGAGTGGGGTGAACTGAAAAATAGGGGTTTTAGTACAACTACCAACACTGTCCGATCCTGTCGGAGTGGGGTGAACTGAAAAATAGGGGTTTTAGTACAACTACCAACACTGTCCGATCCTGTCGGAGTGGGGTGAACTGAAAAATAGGGGTTTTAGTACAACTACCAACACTGTCCGATCCTGTCGGAGTGGGGTGAACTGAAAAATACAGGGGTTTAGTACAACTACCAACACTGTCCGATCCTGTCGGAGTGGGGTGAACTGAAAAATAGGGGTTTTAGTACAACTACCAACACTGTCCGATCCTGTCGGAGTGAGGTGAACTGAAAAATAGGGGTTTTAGTACAACTACCAACACTGTCCGATCCTGTCGGAGTGAGGTGAACTGAAAAATAGGGGTTTTAGTACAACTACCAACACTGTCCGATCCTGTCGGAGTGAGGTGAACTGAAAAATAGGGGTTTTAGTACAACTACCAACGTCTGTCCGATCCTGTCGGAGTGAGGTGAACTGAAAAATAGGGGTTTTAGTACAACTACCAACACTGTCCGATCCTGTCGGAGTGAGGTGAACTGAAAAATACAGGGGTTTTAGTACAACTACAAACACTGTCCGATCCTGTCGGAGTGGGGTGAACTGAAAAATAGGGGTTTTAGTACAACTACCAACGTCTGTCCGATCCTGTCGGAGTGAGGTGAACTGAAAAATAGGGGTTTTAGTACAACTACCAACACTGTCCGATCCTGTCGGAGTGAGGTGAACTGAAAAATAGGGGTTTTAGTACAACTACAAACACTGTCCGATCCTGTCGGAGTGAGGTGAACTGAAAAATAGGGGTTTTAGTACAACTACAAACAGACAGACAGAAATACAGACAGAGAGAGAGGGAGAGACAAACAGACAAACAAACAGACAGACAGACAGACAGACAGAGGAACAAAGAAACAAAGAAACAAACAAAGAGGTGAACTAAAAAATAGGGGTTTTAGTACAACTACCAACAGACAGACAGAAATACAAACAGACAGAGAGAGAGAGGGAGATAGATACACATACAGACACACATACAGACACACATACAGACACACAGACAAACAGACAGACAAACAGACATACACACAGACAGACAAACAAAGAAAGAAACAAAGAAATAAAGAAACAACCAAACAAACAAACAAACAAACAACCAAACAAACAACCAAACAAATAAACAAACAAACAAACAGACAGACAAACAAACAAACAAACAAACAAACAAACAAACAAACAAACAAACAAACGAACAAACAAACAAACAAACAAACAAACAAACAAACAGATAACATACTTGTATTCATAATAAAGTGACTTTAGGTAACTGTTGTACTCAGTCCGGCCCCACTGTCTCAGCTCCTTTCCCCCATCTTTATACGCCTCCACATATGCTATCTCATCACTCATCCTCTTGTTGGTGTTATCCATGGTATCTGCACGTGCAGCATCATTCCGTGGTGGATCACGTGGCTTGTCTCTCAATGAGCTGTGGGTAGTGTCACGTGGCTTGTCTCTCAATGAGCTGTGTATGGTGTCTGCCCCTCGTGTTGTGGTACTGCCCCTCAGAGAACTATTTCTATCATATCGCAACATGGATGGATCAATAGGTAGTCCACTGCATGCTCTCTGTTTCACTGGACCGGTAGTAGCTGCTCTCTGTTTTGTAGTTTCTGGACCTGCTGATGTGGAGGTCTCGGAGGATGAAGTGGTGGGTCGTTTATATTTGTGTACCAGCCGATCGATAGTCCTGTCCAGGCTACTGCTAATCTGGGCCATGACACGTGTTCTCCTTTTTGAGGAGGCCGGACCACCCTGATCCTTTGATTTGGACCCACCACCAGCACCACCAGCAGCACTGATATCACGTGGTCCACGCTCTGAGCTCCAACCCCGGTTCTCTTTGGACCCACTACTGCTGCTTGGTTTTCTGTATTTAGCAAGGATCTTATCTACATCAGGGTCTTCTGGTCTGGTGAACTTTGCTATCCTGTCCTGCCTACTCGCATCACCCGTCACGGGTTTAGTTTCCATGGTGATGGGTTTAGTTTCCATGGTGACGGGTTTAGTTTCCATGGTGACGGGTTTAGTTGTAGCAGGTGATCCCGCTGATTGTTGCCTCTTCACCGACGCTTTCTTCTCATTGGTGGTTGAAGGGGTTGTCGGGGCGGACACCTGTCTGCTGATTGGAATGTGGGACTGCCTCCTTTCTTCCTGGATCTTGTTCCGTGGCGGGGTGTCCACGGTGTGAGATCTAGCGGGTTTGCGGGGTGGTAGTTGAGTTGTTGGAGATTCAGATTTTAACCGGTTAGACACAGCATAAGATGGGGCACGTGGGGAAGTCTTGGATCGTGGATAGGTAGTTTTTGGAGTTGTCACTTCATCTTTTGGTAGAGTTGCTGATTTCTGGGAAGGCGGCGTCCAGGAGAGTCTTGAAAGTGGAGGTTTGATGTTTGTTCGTTTGGGGGTCGTGTCGCCGGCAGCTGTTTTTGGTGCCGTTTCAGTAGCTTTTGTAGGTGTCGTTTCAGTGGCTCTATTTGCGTAACTAAACGCTTTCTTAGTGACGTCACTACCTTGACATCTAGTGACGTCACTACCTTGACATCTAGTGACGTCACTGCCTTGACATCGAACCCGGGAGTCTGCACTACTTGAGCTAGGGGTCTTTGACCGTGATCGCGGCATCTGATCACTAATTGTGTTCCTTTCATTATGGCTAGATGTACTACCACTACTTCCCTTCCTATACCGGGAGAGTGGCTGAGTTATCCCTTCTGGTGATGCTCTGGTTGTGACACTCCCCACTCTCTGGAGAGAACTAACGCTGTTGGTCCGTGCAGTTTTCAGATCTGTCAAACTGTTCTTATGATCTCCTGATCCCCTCCCCTGATCTTGTGTTAGCCCACTGATGGTACTTGATATTGATATGGTACTGCCACCACTAGCTAGCGAGCAAGTAGAGAGTGTCGGATATACCTCCTCCACGGTTCTAACACTAGATATGGTAGAGTGTTCTTTTTCCCTACCACTAGCTATGGTAGAGTGTTCTTTCTCTCTACCACTTGATACGACAGGGTGTGTGTTTGAACCTCCCGTACTTCCTCCCACGACAGGGTGCTCCAACAACGCTTCCTCTACGGGAGGATCCGGCCTATCTGGCGGAGTGGATTCCCTCGAAGAAGAATCTGAAGATAAGGATATGGGCGTCTCTGGTGGCGTCACATACTTCTCTGGGGTGGATTGTGAAGTTGGAACCCGCACCCTTGTAGATCTTTGCGGAGGAGGCGCGTAGAGTTTCTGGTGGACTCGATCTACCCGGGATGGAACCACCTCTGTAGTCCTTCCCCTCACACACTCCTCACCCACGCTAACCACATCAACTGTCACTCTCTGAGCTCTCCGGAGTTTAGGGGAACACACCGTCCTCCCCACTACACCTGTCTCAGCCGCAACACGTGATGTACCACCACGACGCAGAGAGTTTCGGAGAAGGGTCCGAGATTGGGGGCTCTTTGTCTGAAGGAGGACCGCCTCCCGAGGGGTCGGGGTGATAGCTCGTTCCGGGGAGCGGAGGAGAGTGGCGGGGGCAGTCCGCCGGATTAGACAACCCCTGATGAATGATTCTCCCGGTGTGATCGGGGTGTCCGAGTCCCTCCTTGCTAGAGATAAGGGTTCTGGAGTGGTGTAACAGGAAGTGGGTGACTGGGTGTGGGGCTGGCAGCTGGGAGATGATGGTGTCTGTATTGGCAATGGAACTGGGGCTGGGGAGATGGGGAAGGAGTATTTAGCGAACGGATTCTCCCTCACACACCCTCCTTCCTCACCAGGAAGTTCTAATGGAGTTATCTCTGATGGAGTACTAGGCTCCTCGGGAAGTCGTGAAGTAGGGCTGTTATCTGTGCAGTTTTCCAAAACCAACCCAGTAGCAGCAGCAGTGGGCTTGGCCTTTTTCACGAACAACCTCCCAAATTTACCACCTCGTTTCCCACCAGTTTGATCTGATCCCTGCTGTTCCCGTTTCCTGTTCCCTTCCTCCTTCTTCTTCTCTATCCTCCTTGCGATCCCGGATAACTTTCTCTGCTTGGGTGCCCGCTGGTCAATGACAACATCAGGAACTACCAACTCAGGCTCCACCATGTCCAGAGTGGGTGAACCAGGAGGGGGAACGGAGGAAATAGTTTCGAACATATCTCGGAGGGATCGCACACTGCTGACACTTTTTGCGCGGCGTAACTTCCGCTCCTCGTGGTCCTGTTCTTCCTCTATCACTGTTGTTGCACTTCTCCTGCAGGGACGGGAGGGGGTTTTAGAGATGAGAACTACAGTTAAAGAGGAGGAGGGGGTAGATGGGAGTTCCAGTAAAACTAAACAGTGTTTAGTAAACACAGTACATCATAGGGCCGATTTAACCGTATTTGGGGCTCGATAATAGCATACATTCACCCGAGTAGACTACATAAGTCTAAAAAGAGAGCAGCACTCTCACCGGCCAGAGCCAAATCTAATCTTTAGTTACCTCAAAATAGGTGACTCGTAGTTGGTAGTGTGAACGGGACTGCTGCTGAACAGTTCCTTGTAATGGAAATTGCAGTAAAACCCACAAGGGTGGGGCGATAGTTTGGCTGCTTCCTCTGACACATATTGGACGTTGGCAACACTGTGAGGGGGAGGAGGGGGTTATCATGGGTTAGTGGTGGTTGTCATGGAGTTATCATGGGGTTATCGTGGGGTTAGTGGTGGTCAGAAGTAATTGTCAAATTGGTTCCGTTTAGATATAATCAGTTAGGGTCAAAGATCAATTGGGGGTCGAATGATATCTCCCAAATTAATAAGTTACTTCAATTATAATGGGAATGACTTATTGAAATTAACTTATTAATTAGTAATTACCTAACTTTGTCCAGACAGTACTCGCACTTGAGACAACTTATATGGAACTTTTGGCTGTGAGAACTGGCCAGTTGTGTCGGTGTAATGTGTCGAGAACAGAAATAACACAGGTCCCTGGATATCTGGAGACTCTGATAGGGTTAGTGGGCGTTGAATATATGGGGGGAGAGGGGCAGGGAGAGGGGCAGGGGGAGGGGGAGTTGTGTCGGTGTAATGTGGCGAGAACAGAAATATTAGGTTGTTCCATAAATATTGTCCTTCGGTGGTTTTTTCAAAAAACTGATCATTTGAAAGAAAACAAACGGTCCTACGGTATTTCTGACATCCTTGGCACCATTCCTATAGGTCAGGGATTCTACGTGCCCATACAGAAGGGTAGCTATAGGTGAATTTGATAGGCCAGTCTTGTAACGATCTTAAAACTTACTTTGGCCCATTTTGTACCTGCCCAAAACCATCTCGGAACCATCTAACCTCAGGAGAGTCATCTCTGATCCCTTATGAAGTAGTGTGGTGAGTTACAGGCATCAGAATGATGCTCAGACATCCCTATGACAACTTATGTGGACGCCAAATCGACAAATTAACATTGATTTTCAGCGCAAAAAGTGGCTACCTCGCAAAATCATGTTTCTTGACCCCAGATGGTCTACCTGAATGCGATTGATGGTCCTACGTGGTAGAGAAAGGTCTATTCTAATGTTATTAGGCCGATTTCAAGACTGTCCTTCATTGACTTTTTCTCACGGTCATTGTTTTCTGTCAAAAACGTCTGCAGCTGGCGTTTTGAGTGAACTCTGTTTAAGGAGTGATAGCCCTAAAACGAAGGGTTCTATTCAAAAGTTAAAGGTCCCTGGAGCTCCCAGAGGATGTCCCCTAAGTCTCCAGCGGGTAAAATGAGCAGCCCATATCCTTATTTTAGCACAGGATTCGATTTAATGAGAAGGAAAAATTTCATGATCGAAATTTTGAAGATCGTAGTAAGACATACGTGTAAAGATTGGCCCATAACTCCTGAACTATACTACCTTGAGACATCCCCAACCTATATGACTGGAGCCAAGGATGCTAGGAATACCGTAGAACCGTTTATTTTCTTTCAAATCATCAGTTTCTTGAAAAAACCACCGAAGGACAATATTTATGGAACAACCTAATAACACAGGTCCCTGGATATCTGGAGACTCTGATAGGGTTAGTGGGTGTTGAATATATGGGGGGAGAGGGGCAGGGAGAGGGGCAGGGGGAGGGGCAGGGAGGTAAGAAATTGAGGTAAGATACCGAATATATGATCGAGATGATTTTCAAAATATACCCATGGCTGCTTCACTCACCTTGCTCTCCTTACTAGTAAAATGGGTTCGAAGTGCGGAGAGATATTGAACCACTTTCTGCCTATCAGGTATACTGGACGCAGACAACTCTTTGGGTGTGAAGGGTGATACGATACCAAACTCTCTCTCTGTGACACTAAAAACTCGGTCCAAGACTTGATCACATTTCGATACTGCCGTGAAATTCCTGGGATATATATAATTTGTACTATGAACGTTTGTAGCTTGGCGCGTTATGAAGTTGGCTTTCGCCAGCGCGAGCTGGCGATAGCCAACTGGAGTTTAATCGCCCAGCAGGGCGATTAAACTGGTTTAAATCACGACGCCGATCCCGAGATAATTAATTATCTAGTTAATTATCTAGTCAATCAACTAATTATCTAGTACACTCACAGTTTGTCCGGTCGGTATCGGTGGAGAAGTGCTGCGAATGCTAACCCGTTCCTCCAAGAAGTAGTCAGGTTACTGACCCTCACACCGTTATACCCGCACGTACTCTCTCTCGCCCAGTTTAGAAGTTTGCCGTGGTCCGCAGTAGTGGGAGGGGTGACCGAGACAGATGATGAGGGGGGAGCAGCAGCAGTGTTCGGTCGAACCGTCACTTGGACAGTTTTCCTCCTGTCAAGTCTCCCACGGCGCTTAACTTTTCCATCAGAACTGTGTAGATGGAATCACGTGTCAGTTGTATGATGTATCATTTGTCTAGCCAGTCAGGAGAAAGTGTAAAATTTATCCGAAAACTTGGTGGTGTTCAAAGATTTATCTTTCTTCCCGAAACGAACCTATAATTTGATACTTGTTGATGTACTAGGGGACCCTACCTGTTTGATATTTGTTGATGTACTAGGGGACCCTACCTGTTTGATATTTGTTGATGTACTAGGGGACCCTACCTGTTTGATATTTGTTGATGTACTAGGGGACCCTACCTGTTTGATATTTGTTGATGTACTAGGGGACCCTACCTGTTTGATATTTGTTGATGTACTAGGGGACCCTACCTGTTTGATACTTGTTGATGTACTAGGGGACCCTACCTGTTTGATACTTGTTGATGTACTAGGGGACCCTACCTGTTTGATATTTGTTGATGTACTAGGGGACCCTACCTGTTTGATATTTGTTGATGTACTAGGGGACCCTACCTGTTTGATATTTGTTGATGTACAAGGAAACCCTACCTGTTTGATATTTGTTGATGTACTAGGAAACCCTACCTGTTTGATACTTGTTGATGTACTAGGGGACCCTACCTGTTTGATATTTGTTGATGTACTAGAGGACCCTACCTGTTTGATACTTGTTGATGTACTAGAGGACCCTACCTGTTTGATATTTGTTGATGTACTAGGGGACCCTACCTGTTTGATATTTGTTGATGTACTAGGGGACCCTACCTGTTTGATATTTGTTGATGTACTAGGGGACCCTACCTGTTTGATATTTGTTGATGTACAAGGAAACCCTACCTGTTTGATATTTGTTGATGTACTAGGAAACCCTACCTGTTTGATACTTGTTGATGTACTAGGGGACCCTACCTGTTTGATATTTGTTGATGTACTAGAGGACCCTACCTGTTTGATACTTGTTGATGTACTAGAGGACCCTGCCTGTTTGATACTTGTTGGTGTACTAGGGGACCCTACCTGTTTGATATTTGTTGATGTACTAGAGGACCCTACCTGTTTGATATTTGTTGATGTACTAGGGGACCCTACCTGTTTGATATTTGTTGATGTACTAGGGGACCCTACCTGTTTGATATTTGTTGATGTACTAGGGGACCCTACCTGTTTGATATTTGTTGATGTACAAGGAAACCCTACCTGTTTGATACTTGTTGATGTACTAGGGGACCCTACCTGTTTGATACTTGTTGATGTACTAGAGGACCCTACCTGTTTGATATTTGTTGATGTACTAGGGGACCCTACCTGTTTGATACTTGTTGATGTACTATAGGGGACCCTACCTGTTTGATATTTGTTGATGTACTAGGGGACCCTACCTGTTTGATACTTGTTGATGTACTAGGGGACCCTACCTGTTTGATATTTGTTGATGTACTAGGGGACCCTACCTGTTTGATATTTGTTGATGTACTAGGGGACCCTACCTGTTTGATACTTGTTGATGTACTAGAGGACCCTACCTGTTTGATATTTGTTGATGTACTGGGAAACCCTACCTGTTTGATACTTGTTGATGTACTAGGGGACCCTACCTGTTTGATACTTGTTGATGTACTAGGGGACCCTACCTATTTGATATTTGTTGATGTACTAGGGGACCCTACCTGTTTGATATTTGTTGATGTACTAGGGGACCCTACCTGTTTGATATTTGTTGATGTACTAGGGGACCCTACCTGTTTGATACTTGTTGGTGTACTAGGGGACCCTACCTGTTTGATATTTGTTGATGTACTAGGGGACCCTACCTGTTTGATATTTGTTGATGTACTAGGGGACCCTACCTGTTTGATATTTGTTGATGTACTAGAGGACCCTACCTGTTTGATATTTGTTGATGTACTAGAGGACCCTACCTGTTTGATATTTGTTGGTGTACTAGAGGACCCTACCTGTTTGATAGTTGTTAATGTACTAGAGGACCCTACCTGTTTGATATTTGTTGGTGTACTAGAGGACCCTACCTGTTTGATATTTGTTGATGTACTAGGGGACCCTACCTGTTTGATACTTGTTGATGTACTAGGGGACCCTACCTGTTTGATACTTGTTGATGTACTAGGGGACCCTACCTGTTTGATATTTGTTGATGTACTAGGGGACCCTACCTGTTTGATATTTGTTGATGTACTAGAGGACCCTACCTGTTTGATACTTGTTGATGTACTAGGGGACCCTACCTGTTTGATACTTGTTGATGTACTAGGGGACCCTACCTGTTTGATATTTGTTGATGTACTAGAGGACCCTACCTGTTTGATATTTGTTGATGTACTAGGGGACCCTACCTGTTTGATACTTGTTGGTGTACTAGGGGACCCTACCTGTTTGATACTTGTTGATGTACTAGAGGACCCTACCTGTTTGATACTTGTTGATGTACTAGGGGACCCTACCTGTTTGATACTTGTTGATGTACTAGAGGACCCTACCTGTTTGATACTTGTTGATGTACTAGGGGACCCTACCTGTTTGATATTTGTTGATGTACTAGGGGACCCTACCTGTTTGATATTTGTTGATGTACTAGGGGGCCCTCCTCTCGGTTGTATAGATGAAACACCTGGAACTGCTGAGCGCTGACTGTCCAATAGTTGTACCGTGTATTCGGATCGATCGTGTATTTCTGATGTCTGCAGGGGGAGGAGAGGTTTAGATCTTCTGATGTCTATTGGCAGTAGGAGGGGGAGATGGGGCAGTAATTTCGGTCCGGACTGTCAACCGGATGGCGGATATTTATAAAGCTTTGGCCGAAAGTTTCAGGTCTCATTCGAACCACCAATTCGAGTTTCTGTACTCACTTGGAGCTCAGCTTTCCCGGGGTGCACTGTGGGAGAAGCTTGAATAGACTCTCCCTCTCTCGCAACACATCGTATATTGGCACACCTTGAATCAAAGTGAGATTGTTACTTTAACCAAGAAGAGCAAGAGTGAGATTAGTACAATAACTAGGGTGAGAGAAATCTGAATTGAGTTGGTCAGCCTAGTAAAATAAATATCAACACTTCAGTAAGATAGATAGGTCATTCGTAAAATCAGGATATAGTGTTAAAATGAATGACCTAAACTTATATTTCGTCAGCAAATTATACACAGTACAGGTCTAAGAAAGGACACATTGGGAGGAGCTTGCTCTACCCTTTTTCTGTAAATGATGGTTAGAACATAAAAACTTGATATAGGAGCCCTACCTTCGAAGTATCTCTTGAACATCCAAGCTGAGTTTAGCGCGGAAAGAAAACCACGAGCACAACCAGTCCCTTGTGGCCAGAACGGCTGAGAGTGAGATAGGTTGGTATAGAAAAAAAAATTTTCTCCTGAAATAATATCCGAGTCTCTCTTTTCTGATTGAATATGAGACTCTTATCGAACGTGGAAACACATGAACTTATTAGTATTAGTGCATACCTCAAGGAGAGAATCTCCTACTAGACACATCACCAATTTCTCACCACTTCTCTCGACTACCAGAGTACTATTGGCGGCAATCTGAAAAATGAAATAATACGTCAGTTAATTTGAAGTTTGTCCTTGGGGCAGCAAGAGTCTTCACTCTACAGTTCACCACGGTAATTTTAGGGGGGGGGGGTAGCGTAGGGGTCGTTCACGAAAAAAATTATGAGCCTATCTGGTACATTGCTTTTCGAACGTAGAATTCAACGCACCCGTCACTCATGCATTGATTTTTGAGGAAAGCGGAGTCAAAATTGGGAGATCTCATAGTGCAACGCCTCTTAAAATATATGTTGAACACAATATACAATTATATTATATTATATTACCTCGACCAAAACGCGGAGTTTTTACGTCAGCCGACCCGAAACCTGATTAAATTTGGCCACCCGCTGGTCTCAGGGCCTCCAAATATGTCAAAATATGTCTGAATTGTCATTTGGGGTCATTTAGACCTTTTAATTACATGTAATTACCCTTTAATTACATGTAATTACATTTTAATTACATGTAATTACTTCCAATTACTTCAGCACCTCGAGAGCTTTCGAACGCACCATAGAACACCTTTCTACTCCTTCTAATTGCCGAGTTCTGTATTATACCCCTTATTTTCACTGTTTTTCGCGTCCTACCCCTTATAGGTTTGGGCACACCCATCGCCACACCCCCTATACGTCGCGGGACCTCGAGACCTTTCCAACGAGCCATAGAACACCTCTCTACTACTTCAGGGGGCTTCAAAACTTTCACTCTAAAAATATCTATGGTTTTATGGTTTATGGTTTTATGGTTTTATGGTTTTTTTTTCATCTGGTATTAAGGGCCTGTCGGCTCGGCCCCGTTGTTTTAGTTTTAGGGGGGATGTTTTAGTGGGGATGGGTTGAGTTTGGGTTATATTCGGGTCGGGGGGCCTTGCCAGGCCCCGAATATATTCATTAACAACAGAGTTATGTTGTCCGTTAGCGTATTATATAGGTCTTTAGGGCTCTATCTACATTAGTGCTGAGTCTGTAATAGGTTTTAGGACTGTAATAGCAGTTTTACTAATGTTAGGTTGATCACGGTCTTCCTGAGTTTACTCTCCCAAACCCGATCCTATACCGGTGGACAGTTCCTGATGGAGAGGGAGGGGGGGGGCTATTCTCCTAGTGCCGGCGATATCGCTTTCCGATAGTCCCCTGTGAGCTTGCCGTTGGCAAGCCCAGGCACTCTGTAGATAGATAGACGGTCTTCCTGGAACGTCCAAAGTATAAACATGCTCTGCATAAACTGATTGTTGGGTGGCCTTGCTATAGCGGGGTGGTTAACGTGCTCGGACGCCTAACCGTGTTCGATGCGGCCTCTACTACTTTCGGGCAGGTCTTCCTCCAGACGCAGCAATCACAAACAAACAAATAAATTAATGTCGTTTGAGACTCCATTACAGTTAGCTTCTAGAATAAAAATGCGGTATCTTAATTTAAAGATTGACAAGATACAAAGCTTAAGCTTTTTCGTCTATCGTATTTTTTCGATTTGTCATTGATTTTGGGCATTTTTTAGTATGGGGTCTACTGTCAAATGAGTGGTGCAATTTGAGAATTCATACTGTAATATCTTCGCCCTCCTGGTGAGATACAGAAACCGTTTTGCTGCATGGTGTTGGAAAGGTAGCCAAGATCAAGTCTTAATCTTATGAGGAACCGGAAACGTGAGTTTTGATTTGCGAGACGCAGTGAGTGTGCCTAGTAATCTCAGTGCTGGCAGTATCGGTAGACCCCCTTTTTTCTGGACGATGTTGAATGATCTATTATGTCATTGGTTTCACTATCACTATCACTTGGGCAAGAGGTGACATTTATGTTAGGTTATGTGGCAGGTCGGAAGAATCTCGACACCGAAATATATATGTATTTCAAATACATATGTATTTCAAATACACATGTCTATTTCAACTGAAATATATATGTATTTCAAATGCTAATGAGGGGGACATGTGATACGATTCTGGGACGCCTTATTAGCAGTGGGAGACAATACGGGATATTAACCATGTGATTTGGGGAAGCTTATTAGCAGTAGGAGACAATATAGTAGAGGCAATAATTACAGTCACCTCCTCTGATTTCTATGAAACTTCTCCCATGCTAAGAGGTGGCAATAGAGGTTCAAATACCGCAGAGTTTAAGTCTGAACAATGTTCGGTTCGTTAATTATCGCTAATTGAAAAACGCAAAAATGGCCTAAAATCGCCCTAAGTTCCGAATTGAAATTTTGGAGTTGAGACTCCAGACTTCGTAGAGATGTCCGCTAGGATGACAATATGCACCAAAATCGGACGGAAGCCTAAATTCGTCCGAATTCGGTACGAAAAGCCGGGTAGACTGATTTTTGGTCACGTGACATGGGTCCAAAATCAGTTTTTTGCCATTTACGCCTTTCCTGTACGTCGGAGACAAAAAATATGGCCAATACTTGTCATTTCCATCGCTTTCTGCATCTTTTAAGCCCCCTATAAACATCCCTTACTTCAACGGTTCAGAAGTTAGAGTTTTTCAGGAGACTAAATGACGTCACTTCTGAACCGTTGGAGTAAGGGATGTTTATAGGGGGCTTAAAAGATGCAGAAAGCGATGGAAATGACAAGTATTGGCCATATTTTTTGTCTCCGACGTACAGGAAAGGCGTAAATGGCAAAAAACTGATTTTGGACCCATGTCACGTGACCAAAAATCAGTCTACCCGGCTTTTCGTACCGAATTCGGACGAATTTAGGCTTCCGTCCGATTTTGGTGCATATTGTCATCCTAGTGGACATCTCTACGAAGTCTGGAGTCTCAACTCCAAAATTTCAATTCGGAACTTAGGGCGATTTTAGGCCATTTTTGCGTTTTTCAATTAGCGATAATTAACGAACCGAACATTGTTCAGACTTAAACTCTGCGGTATTTGAACCTCTATTGCCACCTCTTAGCATGGGAGAAGTTTCATAGAAATCAGAGGAGGTGACTGTAATTATTGCCTCTACTAATACGAGATATGGAACATGATTCAGGGAAGCCAATCAAGAGTGTTAGACGATATGAGACACGATTCGGGGAAGGTTTCTATCGCTTTCCATCCCTATGACCCTATCTGTGTGTCTCTCTGTCTGTCTCTCTTTCTTTCTCTATCTCCCTCATTCTCTCTCACTTTCTCCAAGGGAGAAAGATAAACATGGACAAAGAGAGATACCCATAACTTTTTCTCGAATGAGAAAAAACACGGTTTAGCCATGCGAATTGAATAGAGGATATCTTCTTGACCTCCCTGACCATTAGTCCTTCAATGCCGCCACCTCCTTCCAATCCGGTTTTTCTAGCTAAACCGACAATATGCAAGAAACGACCGATAGGCTAGGCGCCTACATCTACCTGTTAGGAAAGCGGCGAAGCCTATTTCCACGGAGCTCAACTGTTTTTTCTCATTCGGTAAAAAGTTATGGGTATCTCTCTTTCTCCATGTTTCTCTTTCTCCCTTGGAGAAAGTGAGAGAAAATAATAAATAATAAAAACTCGTACAGTTGGCTTGATGTCCCTTTTACAGGCTCCTCAAAGCCACTGATGAGTGATGAACACATGTATTTCTACACGTGAGCACCTTACAATTACACATTAATTAATTAATTAGTGTGACACCTGTACGACTAGGTGAACCATTGCAACGAGTACACTATCCAGGTAAATCCCCGTACCAATCATAACTTGGTTAGACGACGTGCGCTAGACCAGAATCGAACCCTGGACCTAGCGCATGGAAGGCCAGTGTGCTACCACTACACCACCCCGCCGACAAGAGAGAGAAAGAGGGAGATAGAGAAATAAAGAGAGACAGACAGAGAGACACAGAGATATGGATAGGGTCATAGGGATGGAAAGCGATAGAAACCTTCCCCGAATCGTGTCTCATATCGTCTAACACTCTTGATTGGCTTCCCCGAATCATGTTCCATATATCTCGTATCGTCTCCTACTGCTAATAAGCTTGCCCGAATCATATGGTTCATATCCCGTATTGTCTCTCACTGGTAATAAGGCGTCCCAGAATCGTATCACATGTCCAAAGTTGCTGCCGATTGTTCATGCCCACATTGAAGATACTGCACGTAATACCCCTCCCCCTCAATCAGGTGTCTATGTCACCTCCCCCTCATTATGTTATTTGTGCAAGTGTCATCTCCCCCTGCAGTCCTCACTAATCACCATAATACATCGGCCGGGGGGGGGGGGGGGTGGTACTCTGGAACAAGACAACATCCTATCCAGCGGAACCTTTTACTACAATTTATTATAATACGAACGGAAAACACATTTTTGGAGAAAGAATAAATTTAAAACACATTATTAGTCATTAGACGATCTTCTGGCAAGAGCTCATCTCATCGTTCCACAAGCTCGGCACACCTCCCTGCGCTCCCTCTTCTATAACAATGAAATCTCCTTCGAAGTTATAATGTTCGAAGCACTTCCAATTTCCGCACGCTGCCCAATAAGAGGAGACCTGGTCGTTGAACTCCATCTCCCCGCTAACACCACCTAGTCGAGGAGTGTCCTCGGTCAGGATCCTGAACTCTCCACCGTAGCCGTAGTGCCGGAACAAAACAAGGGTTTCCAGGGGGCAGTCACAGTGGACAGCAGTCACCAGGAGGGTTGCACAGAGGACAATGAACAGCTTCATATTGAGTAGGTAATGGGTGTTCATTCAGACTTCAGAGTCGGTGTTTATAAAGGGCCAGGAGCAGGAGCTAATGATATTATCAAAGAAAACACGGTGATATATTCCCCCGGCCCCTTAACTAAGTTTATGCAGCTCAATTTATCCACTGCTATTATTTTGCGGGAAAACCAAAGAAAACGAATTTTTGCGGATATATTGAGCTTTTGCAGCTAACATAATTTACTCGAAGATGCTCAACAAATATTTACAATTACTGTCCGAGCTTTGCAGGACGAATAATTAGCCAGTATATCTTACTATATAATGCAAAAACACCCGAAACTTGATCCCACCCATGCATGTTTGGTGGTCCCTAAATCGTCGTCATCAAGATCAGATCACGTAACAAGTAGCATGCTAGGAGCACCCCACATGCATGATCAGATCACCCCACTGAGGATCAGATCCCCCACCCAAGATCAGATCATCCCATAGAGGATCAGATCACCCCACCCATGATCAGATTACCCCAGTGACTATCAGATCATCCCAGTGAGTATCAGATCCCACATTTCACCCAGTAGTCCACTGTGCGTGATGAGATCCCCCATATAAAATAGGCAAAGACGTGACGACAGAGAAATTGAGATAAAAATGAAGAGAGAGAGAGAGAGAGACAGAGAGAGACAGAGAGAGAGACAGAGAGAGATAGAGAGATACAGAGAGAGAGACAGAGAGAGAGACAGAGAGAGAGATAGAGAGGTAGGACTAAGAGGAAACTGAGAAGTGAGAGGTATGAACAACGATCAGTTTTATGCCATCCGTAGGATGGCCTGGGTCCACTAGTTTATTCAATGAGGTTTTGCAGGAGGGTGAGATTCCTTCTCACGCTCTTGAGATGCAGGCCGCGGCTAATGTCTATTTTTAACCCCCTAGTTCCATGCACCGAGATTCTGCAAAATTTCAGATATTCTGCAGATACTTTGCAAAATCTTTTGGATTTTTTTGCGAAGTATTCGCAGAAAAACCAAGCTCCTGAATTAGCCGAATATCTGCAATTTTGCAGATATCTGCAAAATAGACGTCGCCCAGTCTGTCAGTTGCAGGCGAAAGGGGGTGCAACCACACTTATATGGGGTTACACACTGAAGGGTCATCAGTTTCATACGGGCATGAGTGAACAGCGTAAAAATGATATTGCCCCAGATTTGAAGAAAACAGAAAAAGTGTGTAGCTTCACGAAGATCGAAATAGAGAGAGAGAGAGAGAGAGAGCAGAGAGGAGAGAGATAGAGAGAGAGAAGAGAGAGGGAAAAGAGGGGAGAGCAGAGAGAGGGAAAAGAGCGAGAAAGAGAGGAGAGAGAAGATAGAAAAGCGGTTTCCCCTTCCCCAGGGAGGGGAGTCTCTTCCTCTCTCTCTCTCTCCTCTCTCTCTTCTCTCTTCTACTCTCTCTCGCTCTCCTTCTCTCCCCTCTTTCTCTCTCCCTCTTTCTCTCTCTCTCTTCTCTCCTCCCTCTCTCGCTCTCCTCTCTCTCTCTCTCTTTCCCCTTCTTAAAACTCAACAGGGTTTAGAATTGGGGGCCAACTTCTGACTGGAAGAATCCCTTCTGGGCGCAGATCCCCAATCTGTGTGTCCAGGGAGCGATGTCTTCTCACAAGTTAATCTGGTGTGCCCCAGGCCTGTCCTAGCTCCCCTTCTTTTCTCTTATGGGAACCTTGCCAGTGGTTTAAAAATTCCCCTAT
Organism: Hormiphora californensis; assembly: GCA_020137815.1. NCBI lineage: Eukaryota > Metazoa > Ctenophora > Tentaculata > Cydippida > Pleurobrachiidae > Hormiphora > Hormiphora californensis. Next base: position 4,425,970 of record CM035359.1, read on the forward strand.
TCGTTTGTTTGCAGACGCGCTAAGGGTTTCCCAAAAAAATCCACTGAGGCACAGAACCACTTTCCCGAGGACTTAGGCAGATATGATCAGTGGTGGCCCCAAAGACACATTATGCACTACACTCTAATAAGTACCCCAGTGTTTACAACATGGTGTAATTTAAGGGTTAATGGTCTCAACTTTCTAACGGACACAAACCGTTTTCACCACGAACTTCCGAGCCCGGAGTTAAATGGTGATACTGGTCCAACTGGAAGAATCCTCACAGAATTGTGGTAAACCAAACCGTTTCTGGTAGATCTGACTCAAGTTACATTTCAATTTTAAACACAGGGTTGTTTCTCCTCAACTTTTATTCCCTAATTTAAAAACCTGTTACAGGATTATCCCACGACATCTGAGCTGCTCTCTCCAGATAATATTGATATTGATCAAGCGCAGCAGTTCGCCAGGGTAAGTGTTGTATAGTGGACGATTGATGGGAGAAACCCATTATACATTGTACAAGTACATTGTACATTGTACAAAATGTAGTAATGTATCTCCTGTCTACATATAATAAACTATACTTGTCTATACTCGTCTATACTTGTCTATACTCGTCTATACTTGTCTAAACTTGTCTAAACTTGTCTATAAATTGTACAATATGTACAATATGTACTTGTAATATCACTGTACAGTTTTTTACTATTTCTACCAGCATGCTCTATAGTGTAGGTGTGTATATCAGTGTCACGAACCCTTATAAGTGTAAAAAAAGTTAAAGCCTCCAAAGAAGTACACATCTTTTTTACTGTTACCTCATTCTTGTCCTTGTCATCACCTAGCTAAGATAATCTCTGTATTTTCGCGACAAAGTCAAGGATAATATCTTGAATTTTTAACAATCCATCCTTCAGGAGGTAGCAGCATTTGCAACCAATCTGCCTATTTTGGAGTTCAAAAGATCAAACACTGGAAAACCTGATTTGGCTGTTTTCGACTTTTCAGCTATAAAGGTGATTAATGAAGATTTTAAACACTTTTAGTTGTTTAGGGTCCGTGCCCCACTGCTGCACCTCTTAGTACCTCACGGTACCTCACTAGTCACGGTACCTCACTAGTCACCATGCACCTCATAGTACCTCATTATACCCTGTTTTATTCCCTGGTTTATTGTTGTCCGGAGTGAACGATTATAGAACACCAGAATCCACCCTCACGTCCCCTGAAACCCTCAGGGTGAGTGACAGGGACCATATTAGGACGACGTTAAATACACTCGAGCATCTTACAAATCTGAGCGGGTGAGAGAGAGAGAGATGGGGTGAGACTGCTGCATACACACACGGACATCAATTTCTTAGCTTTCACCTCCCCGCTGAGTGAGATTGGGAGATCGAGAGTAAGGATCATTCACATGCTGTAACGCGCGGTACCAAAATGGTAGAGTAACTCGCGCGCAGTTGTTTAACCATGATATCATTACGAATTGGTAATTTGGGCGGGGGACTCCCCAAATTCACCGTGGCACAGTGGTATATGTAGTTTAAGGGCCAGGGGTCGAAAGTTTTTTATTTGAGCCTATATGGTAGCTTGTCGACCCTAGAATTCAGTGCACCCGTCACTCATGCATTAATTTTTTGAGGAAAGTGGCGTTTTTACAAAAAAAGGTCATTGCATTGTGATCACTCTTCCAGTCGTCGGCCTCCCCTACTTTTCAATCGGGGTCGACGACTGGAAGAGGGGGGGGGG